>WUAP02143334.1:0-11895 GCA_015163945.2 Stichodactyla helianthus | reverse complement strand
TACAAATAAGTATATCTATATATAAAATAAAAATAAAACAACAAGGCGAGGGAAGCACAACAGAGCGGGGCTCCAAACTAAGTGCACCCTATATACATATATATATATATATATATACACATATAAAACGAAAGAGTTACATTACAAATTAGAAATACAAATATTTCTTTCAAAATCAATTTTCCTATATTCCGTTTTTCCGATATGTTTTTAATAAATATTTTTTGTGACTGTTGTTACTTTTCGTTAGTTAACTAGTGGTTGATCGTAAGTTTCGGCAAGAAATGCAATTGCAGGTATCTAGAAACAAGGCAATTTTAGAAATAATTCGTATTCAAAAATAATGATAATCCTAGCAAAGTATTTTGTATGAAACTTTTTTGTTGTAAACGTTTTTTTCTTTCTAGAGTTAACTTTTAAAAAAATTATTGAGTCACATAGCAAATGATAATTATCAGCTTGGAAAACGACAGCTGGTGCACGGTCAAAAGCACTAGGGAATATAAAGTGGGGGAATATTTTGTTACATTGACTATCATGCCCTACTCTGATCACCCACAAGGGGGATAGCTATTACATAAAAGTAATTATAATATCTGGGTTAAGATAAGTTATTTTATATTAAGTTATTAAATCGGCTAACTCTGAAGCGTAAATTGTAATTCTAATTTAATCTGCTGTTGGCGATTGAAACCTCCAGAAAAACAGCTCAAGCTCTGCTCTTTTCTGAAAAGAAAAGAAATGATTAAACTGATACCAAATGAAAATCGAAAAAATTCCTGAAAGTCGACGAAATGCGACTAGTTCGTAGTTCTACTATTTTTTATGGTTCAAAATATCTTATAATAAAATAATGCAGGAATCCGGCACTGGCGTAGCAAGCTGTATAACACGAGTGCAAAGTAATTTTTAAGCCGAAAAAAGCCTTTATATCCGAACAACAACGCTTCGTTCTTTTATTTCTTAAAGAAAAATAGGTTTATAAATAATTTAAGTGCAACTAATACCAAAGTTCAAAATTGTATCTGAATTAATGGCGTTTGCTCCGACAAACTTCAAGAAAAGTTACGGAACGGAAATGTTAACTTTCTCACTGAACTAGAGGTTTTAGCGAAGTCTTTTTTAGATACTGAAGCTACGTCTCCATTTGATCACTACGAGTCAGAACCGATTCGATACTTTGTAAGTCAACTCAAAATTTCCATAAAGAAAACGAAAAATTATTTTATTTTATTTTATTATTTTAGTACGAAGGATAACAGTTATTATTTTCCTAAAGTAGTTGTAAAAATGCAGTACTAGCTTCTGAATGTGAGCTGAATCCCATTTCTTGTATAATGTATTGACTGTGTAGTGATCGTCCTCTAGAGTATAACTGGAACCGCACTTCATATTTAGATATGATACCGAGAGCAAACAAACTTACCTCTTGCAGCTGTAGGTGTAGAGCAAGGGGAGCTTCCTCGCTCGCTGAACGATGCAGAGCTGCCGTTACTAGGGGCAGGCGATATTGGTGGCTTGGCTTGGACTAAGACACCCTTTGGAGATAGGGGTTCACCAGGAGGATTTGAGTCGTGTGGTCTTGTTACAGAAGAATTGTAGCAGTATGACACCTGGTTGTACGGGAAATTTGTGGCGTTCTCTTCGCTTTCTTGCTGCCTTCGCAGAGCAACTTGAGCGGCCATAACTCGTTGTCGCTCTGCAATCAAGTTGCAATCCGGGCAAGTGCAATCCTTCCACTTGCAGAAGCGTTTGTGTCCTTTAAGGACAGAAATGACGCCATGATTGCGACAGCGTGCACACTTGGGCGAGCGTTGCTGCTGTTGCTGTTGTGGTTGCTGTACTTGGGATGTGGCGTTGACTGTTAAACTCATTGGAGGCATCTGGAAAGGAGTTTTTTTCTCTTTCTGTTGAAGCAAAGCGAGAAAGATACTTAGTATGTTCACATCACCAGCTTCCAATCCAGGAACGGACGCGTGACAAAAATGCATTTTGGCCTTGCTTTAAGGAAGTAAATAAAGTATATTCTAAAGTAAACTATCGGTAATGTTTTGTTTTAGTCACTCACGAACGTCTGCTTGATTTTCTTATTTTGGACATATCAGACAACTACTTTTTGATCCAGCTTTGTACCAAACGTGAAGATATTATTGGGCCTGTCTCTGCTTGCCTGTACATAAACCTTGGATTATAACCCGACCAAACTTAACAACTATAACACCCGGCATAGGATTAACCATGATCACTTGAGGCTATTGATCGTTTGCTATAGCGCAATTGAAGAAGTTGTGCAAGCACTTTAGACTCCCATGTACTAGGCTAAAGAGAACAAAAAACTTAATGACTGTTTAACAAGAGACGAGTCCAGTGTTTTTCTGAGTCATTCAGACAGACCACTAGTCCAGCATTGCTCTCCGATAAGTCCGCACTATCACAGAAAAGCAATCATGGATTGAATACCACATACCATGTTTCATCTGATATCAAAACCTATAAGCTATTGTACAAGCTCTTCTGATAAGTACAACTGCATAGACGCACTGTTTCCTCAGTGTGGTAACTTGTTTTGAAATCCCGGCTTGCAGGTTAAATAAGTTATGTAATAATGTTTCACACGTAAACGAGTAGTCTGAGTGTTCTGTAACAGATTAGTGAACGCCGAGTTTTTTTCTGCTGAAGCTTACTGAGAACCCAACGTTTATACAGAACTGTGGAAAATTAGATGAGATTTGTTTGTAAGACACCATTTCATGTTGTAAAAATAGGATTGAAACCCTGGAGTGAAACACTGATTCAACAGCAGCTGGAAAAGTTGAGGATGATCTTTCATTCCAAACTGAGCTTATTGCAAGCCATGCAGTTATCTAAGTCTTGCTATGGCGCACCACTAGATCCTCTAAACAGTTATTGTATCGAAATTACCTGTTACTTTATTTTGGACACACGCACAGCATTATTGATCTGTAGATGCATGAAGCTGACGATTAACGCTTATTGAGTTGCCTCGCTTGTTATTCTGACTAAAACTCTTTCATCCGCAACTTTCGATTCTTTTTCAGGGGTGGACTTTGATATTCTTGAGAAATTTCAGGTGATTTTGAACAGAACTTTGGAAGGGTATAATGGGACTGAGATTGAACCCGCCTGTACAATTATAGAGTGGAAAACAATGATCCCAAAGCACGAGGTCACCTAATCATAGTCCAGAAGTTTCCCGAAGCTATTTGTGCCCTAGTCCTACAAACACTAATGCAATCAAGGATAACATGTCGTCACAGACCTAATCATCTGCGAATTTCGATACAAGGATATTTTGCTTTTGAGATCTAGAATGGTTGAACCGGAAAACTGGAATCTTCTAGGCACGCTTATGGGATGTGATATTTCTGGAGCGTGCTGCTTTCTGCTTAGCCGGGAAAATTGATATTTTAAAGAGATTAACTGTTGGAGGATAATGTTTCGATTCTAGGTGTTTGAAATTATTTTGGATTATGAACCTCCGATAAAACGTCTTATATCATATGCGCTCCCCTAGTCAAGATTCAGCACGAAACCGATCTTAAATCAAAAATAGCTTTATCACTTTAACTCTAACATATAAATCAACAAGTTATCTTATAGTTTTGATATTCTTGTTTCAATCTGTCAAAGTAACACAACTTCCTCTTTAAGTTCTGAAAGTTACAAATAATAATCAACAATGTGAAGGACAGGCAATTACAAAGTATTTGCTAAGATCACGCAACGAACATAACATCTATTTATCAATATTAAATGTTAAGTTTTAATACTGTATAAGAATGCACATGACAATATTCTCTAAAACACTAAAATAACAGTTTAAATACAAGGAAATTTTGTTTGATTTAATCTTTCTTACGAGTAAACCAAATAGTTACACAATAAAAACGCACAGTAAAATTCTCCTAAAAAATCTTTTGGACAGGCAGATTTGATAATTGAAATATTTAAGACTTACTATAGTTTTTGTGGATTTGTTCACCAGGCTATAACTTGAGTAGATGGAACTCGAAGTTAAGTGCTGTTGTATCCTTGTTAAGTTTCTAACGAATGCAGTCACTTAGCGTGATCATTGATTTTATTCCTTGCGGTTCATGTGCACAAGTCTGTGGTTGAACTTTCCAGAGCTTTCCGTCCGACTCTGATAACAATGCGTGACGTCATGATCCCCATAGTAACGCTATTGTGTTACCCGCTACATAATTTTGAAACAATGTAACAACACTCGCGAATGTGTGCTTACTACGTTGTTATCCATTTGGCTTGGAAGTACTCACACAAAATGTAAGAAGACTTATTGGTACTTCTGTCTTAGAAGAAAGAATCTCACCTTCCGTAACCTTCAAACCACTTAAAAAATTTCGTATCTATTTATTGTTTGGGATAAATAAATCAACATAGCAGGTTTTGAGCTAATGTTTTTGTTTGCACAGCAAAACAAAACAATCATCATAATTTTTTTGAAGACCAACGCCAAGATAAGTTAAAAACAACAACAGACCGGTTTGGTAGGACTGCCTTCACGCGAGCTCACTCGTCTACACGTACCTTGCCCCCGCTAGAGCACACTAGTATCATATGGAACTGTTGTTAGTTTTGTGATGGATCAAAAGTCAACGAGGATGATACAGAAGCACAAGGTAGCGTTATAGTACTGGAATGTTCCGAGATACGCTGTCGGCAGCCACCGCTAAAAAGCACTTGATGACGAACAAGGGTCACAAGGGGTGGATAAATATAGCTACTAAGTTTTAGTCTAGAATAATTCTTGTAAATACTATCGTCACAGCTGAGATGATTACATTAAGAAATATTCTCGTGATCTGCCTCACCTCACAACAGAGAATTAGAATCAAGTAAATCACAAAACGCAAAATGAGAAAATAAACCGGTTTCGTATAAAAAAAGTTAGGCCTTCAGTTTGGATACAATGAGAATTCCATACTTCGTACAACTTTCTTTTTCAGAAACCTCGTTCTTCAAGCTCGCGCGCTGAGGTATCTCTAAAACTAGTTTCAGCGACCCCTAGGGACTATAGGCATAGCAGCGCATCATGAGATAGAGGGAAAATCTTTTCGAACATAGTTCGAATAAAGGGTTCTATCTATCTATCTATTCATGGCTACAGTTGCAGACAGGAGTTGAAAACATACGTCATAGCTAGGATAGTTTCGTTAAAGGCGTCAGTTTTGTTACGGCAGGCAAACCGAAGGATAGCATCAAGGCCTTCTGTCTTGTTGTGATTGAACTTGAACCCCACAGCATTCGAACCCAAAACAATGGTGAAATGTTAAAAATCCATAATAAGAGATAATAAACTATTAACTAACCCCCACAACTCAAAAATAGACTTTTTGAAATAAAAAAAACTAGAATTAGAATTAACCGTGTGGTGGGAATTTTGTAGAGTAGTTGTCAGTTTAAAGTAGGAAAATGGCATAAATACCTTAAAAAAGGGTTATTCATCACAAAACAAACAAACAAACAAAAAGAAAAAGGAAAGGGAAAAAAAAAAAAAGGAAAAAAAAAAAAAAAAAAAAAAAGAAAAGAAAAGAGAAAAACAACAAGAAGAAACTTTATCACTATCCAGAAAGTACTTTGACCGATTTTGAAAACGCATTTCAATAGTTAAATTTATTAAATTCAAAGTCCAGTAGGACTGACCTTTAGTTCGCTCCAAGATGGCCGACCAGTACTTATTTCCCCGTGGTACTTCTTGCGCATGCACACCTTTAAATTTAGCTCCACAAATAAAGTAAATGTTTTGGGAAAGCGAAAACATTAATTTCAAACTATTATTATTTACATTATGATCAGTCAGTCTTTATCGTATAATTTGAATTCAAGTTTGCAAATACGTTGGGACGTTGTTAGAGTAGATGAACATGAAGGCTAAGATTTAAAACAGTAGATTTGTAATTATAATGCATGTATCAATGTTAAGCCCAGGGGGTGGGGGGGGGGGAGTCGGGCATATGTGGGGCATTTGATCACTCTCGGTGTCCCCACCCTGGGGAATTTTATCTCTTCGTTTGCCCCAGGGTACGGCATTTTAACATATCTTTACTTTTATTTTTGGAATGGGTGGCTGCTAAGGGTGGGGAAATTTGACCACATTTGACTCAATTTTTCTTTCCCCAGGGTGGGAGATTTTAACAAAAATCATTGAAAAAAATACAAATGCCCCACAGTGCACGACACCCCCTCGCGCTTATTATTGATACATGTATAAGCTTATAGACTTTCAGACACTTTAATTTCAGGGACGAATTTTCTTCTTACATTTTGTGTAAAGGAAATATAAATGGCTGACGTTATTTGTCCCTCTGGATTCCTGTTTTATTTTAATATCTAATAGCAAATGCAATTCAAAAAGTGTTTTTTTTTTTTTGTTGTTGTTGTTTTTTTTTTGTTTTTTTCCGAAAAAGATAGCGGATAAATCTTTTATGTCACAGGGCATCAAAGAGCTAGGAAGTCCTGGAAGTATCAGCTATTCACGTATCGGCTTGACAATGCGAGCCGCTCATCAATTTTAGATTTCAGCTAAAGGTACGTGAACCCGCCTACATGTGAACTATGTATGCTAACACCACTTCAACTAATAAATCAGTATAATTTAATGTAGGTATATATAATTACCGTGAATACAGGAATGGATCAGCAAGATGGTACTGTATCACTGTGACAGTATAAACTTACGTGATTAGGGTATTGATAAAGCAGCGATACTTGACCTTTCTTAGTGGTAGTTTGACTTTTCCAGTTCCATCTCGCACATTCCAGAGAGTCAAGCCAAAAGTGTTCTATGATCATCACGTTATCGGGCTCGATCTAGGCTACCCTCGAGATTATATCCACAGGAAATCCACCTCATAGCTGTATTTTTGCAGTAATGTTAAAACTGTACATAGTGTCTAACGGTTTTGGGTGACGTGTCTTATCGCCTCATAGCTGAGCCAAAAACAAGCTGTGGCTTATTCATTTGTATCGAAATATAAACGCGTTGTTCGTTGACCTTGTCTTGTCTTTCTGCCTGTCTGGTATGCTTTCTTCCTTTTCAGTTTGAACATGAAATTTTCGATGTCAATCATCACAATTGTAAGAGTTAAAAGTATGTAATTTTATATCATTGATAAATTTTCTTGAAAACAGCCCTCCCCGAAAACACATGCGATATCGTTAGCCTAACTGTGGGAGAACCATATGATCTCAGCCGCTTGTCTCCTAAAAATGTGAAATACAAACTGGGACTGATTTTAAAAATGGGATATAACCGCAATGGGAGTAGACAATGGGATTGCGAAAAAGAGGTTTTGAATCCCGTAAAATAAACTGGCTTTGTAAAGTCATTAAAGGGTTTAACTTTCGTTGGAATAGTGTGTTGAAATGGGAAAGCCTGAAAGAAACTGAAAATATTTGAAAAAAAAAAGACATTTTATTTAAAAAAAGAAAAATAGTTGAAAAAAGAAAAAAGTGAATTGATAAATAAAAAAATTTAAAAAATAAATGTTTAAAACAGCAAATATATAAATGATTAAATAAATAAATAAACAAAACAAACAATCACCTGTCACCTCTCCCCAAAGTATCTTTTGTCGTAGGATCGCGGGCTCATAGTAATATTGGGGCAGGAAGTGACTGGAATTGAAGATGAACGAGAAAACATCTCCCCGAAATTCGACCTTGTATTTCACACTACAAAATGGCATTATATGTCAAGAATGTAAGATCAACGTTTGTATACAGCTTTAACAAGTAATTCTGTCGGTATGGACTCTATCAGGAGGCTAAACGAGAATCGATATGCTACTTTGATTGGAGTGCTTGTGTTATCGTTGTTTTGGTATCAAGTACAAGTTTATCTTGAACAACGACAACATAAGGAATTCCTTCATCACTGGCTCAAAAATAACGATCTTGATCAGTACACTCACAAGCTGGACAGTGCTGGTAAGCAATGCACGTATTGGGATATTTATTCTAGAATGATTTTACTGTCAATATCTTGTATTAACATGTTATCATTCGAAAAGTTTCCTACGTTTTATTTTTGGATAATTTTCAAATGTAAATAAGTTATTTATTGCCGCACAAACCCATTAAACCATTAAATGCTTGCAACCTTAATCGAATTACGCCAGTTATTTAATAATACTTTTGACATTAGCTATAAATTTGCAGTTATTTGCATTTTGCAAACAAAGAGCTATGAAGCTCTTTTTATTATTCTTCAGTACTTAATTTGGATCTGTTTGTATTCGTATATAGAACAGTTTTGTATGAGTGGGAAACAACACGGGAATTTCATAATCATGCTTCATTGGTTTTGTACTTTACCATAACCATAACTATGTGTTGTGATACGATGATTCACATAGAAACAATGGGAAGGGTTAGGGTTAGAAAGCAAGAAACAAGTTACAAATACCTTTGTTAAAAACATCAAAAGCAACTAAAAATGGAAATAATATAGAAATATTTTACATCTCAAAATAAAGAGCAAGTGCAATTTGTTCTTGTGGTATCCAAAAATATTTAATTGTAAAATTTAGAAATTAATTTTTATCCTTTTTGTTGCAGGAATTAAGTCCCTACAAGCATTTTCAGAGCTTGATGTCAATAAATTCCTATCCAGACAATTTCCAAGGATTAATCATAATGAATATTCAAAATTACACAGGGAATTTAGTAAATATGTGCAAAAAATGAACAATCAGTTAAGTATTTATTACTGGCTTGAAGAAAATGGCCTGGAAAGATACTTTTTCACCTTTATGACACTGGGATTTCAAGACATTGAAGACATAAAAGAGAATATGAATGAAGATTCAATAAGAAAAATAACAAATTTAGAACCTGGAATGAGCCATGTTTCTAAACTTAAGAATGCCTTAAAGACACTAAGACTGAATCCTGCCCAACAATTAAGTAATTCGAATGGCTGGATAAGTTTCTTTTTTTATATTTGTCTACACTTTCTGTCATTTGTGTGGTGGACTGTCAAGACCATAGGTGAATAACTATGCATTTGTTTAATTTAATAAATTTGATATTTTATTTTTTTACAGACAAAATGGTTCCAAATTTTGCTAAAATTTGGGCTAAAATTTAAATGTAATTTTATGTCTTCTGTACAGCTGTTATTTTTGCATAGTTTTATAAAAAATCCATAATTTCCCTTACAAAGAATACTGGGGTTTCCAAGGAAGTCCAAGGGGGAGAGGAGGGTCAGTACATTTTGTTTGAGAACCTTATATGGAAAATATAATCCCATATAGAAATCTTCTTTTTAGTTCATATCCTTATTTATTGATTGGTGGGACCATGTGGCATGTAAACAATGGTGGCCAATATATCTGAAATATATTGTCTTCTTTCTAGCCAAGACATTAGGTTATCTCTTGGTGTCAGGCATCCTTATAATCTATGTACATGCAACCATCCAACGAACCAATTCTGAGTGCCAGAGACGAAAGATTTCTGTTTTAAATTATGTCCTTGGTAATTATTTACATCATAAGAGTACTAAAGTGCGATGGCAATGGGCAGAACCAGCAGTTGTAGGACAAGCAATGACATTTATTGCAGAGGTTAGTAGTGCAGGTTTCATATAGTGGGAAACATGATACCGACTTACAACATATATGTTGCAGTATGGCATGCTGTAACATTGAAATGGCTTCCCATTGTCTGTGCATAATCATCCAAACCCATGAGTAATGGTTATGTTAATTGTATAGTACAGCAAGTTTGAACAGGTACCTTGTGGGAGTGGCTGTTTCCAGAAATTTGTCTTGTCTAACTTGTAAATGTAATCATCACCAGAATATTCTCTTTTCACTGCAATGGAACAAGAGAGGAGTTGAATGACATCACTGTCTTTTGTCATTACTGGTATGTAGACTGACGGCTGTCAATCACCATTCAGTTTTACAGATACAATCACATTGCTCATCCAGTAGACATCAACAGTGGTATTACTGTGGAGATCACTCATAAGGGGAGTATGATAGCATATTCATGTGAATATGGGGGACCAACACAGAATCGGCAAGACAGCAATAAAATGAAAGTTACATTTACTGTGCGTCAAGCTGGTGAATACATAATAGCTATCTTACTGGCTGGACAGCATGTCAAGGGAAGCCCATTTAAGAAAGTCTTTCTTCCAGGTTTGCAATCAAACTTTTGGTTTTGTTTGCTTGGTTAATTGATTACTCTTGTGATTAGCAGAAGCAGCTGTCACAGCAGCATTACCACCACCAGCAGCACCAGCATCACAATCATCATCATCTTCAGTACCATCAATATCATTGCCATTATAATCACCATCAGCACCATCATCACAATCATGATTATCACTATCAACATCATTCATCACTATTATCATGTCCATCAATCAATCAATCTTTATTACCACAAAGAACATGCATTATAGCATCATCATCAACATCATCCACCATCATCACCATTGTCATCATCACCAATATTATTACCATATCTGTTATTATTATTGCTCAAGTCCTTGTACACTTGTTGCAGGTCCTGTTGAAGCATCAAAGTGTATCATAGTAGACAGATTACAAATGCTTGTCATCAGGAAAGACACCTATTCACCATTAATTGTCCAAATGAGGGACAAATATGGCAACACATGTGCACTTACAGATGAACATGATTTGAGCCAGTTCAAGGTTGATATTACTAAGGTTGGTGTCCATTTTAAAACTTGTAATGATGACTGTAAAGTGATTCCTTGCAATTCCCAAAGGAATTGAGTTTGGAGGGCAAAACAATCAGTCTTCATTTCTCAGGAGAATTAAATTCTATTGTTTTGTCCTCCAAATTGAACTGCCTTGGAAATTGCTATTGTTAAGGTGCTGTGGATTATAACATGTTACATGACTGATATCTCTTGTATGATTCTTCATAGATTGGAAGCAGGCGGAAAGTTGACCCAGAGTTGTTTGTTGACACCAGTGATGTTCCTGTTGCTAATGTTTTACACATCAAGCTTGAGGATGAGGGCTGTTATATTGGAGAAGTGAGCTATAATGGCTCAAAATTGGACAATCATACACTTACTATCCTGTCTCTAACCAGTAAGTACAATTGTATGGTAAAGCCTGAGGAAAAACTTCAGCCTTTACCATCATACTCCAGTTTTAACATCTAAAATTCAATGTAGTGGTAAGTGTGTATGTGTGGAGTGAGCCTCACAGTCCTAACTTGGAGTGGTGGTTGTGAAGGTATTTTGAGTACCATTTGTGCAGGAGTTTTTGGGTTTGGTGGGAAAAAACTGAACATTTATTCTAGATGATGGAGGGCCTTTGTTTGCTTTGCAGTGGATGAATGGACAGCTGTAGAGAAAAACATCCAGAAACACTGCTACAATGTCTGGTATGAGTCATTTTTGCTTGTATGGAATCATCCAGAGAACCATCCCTCAGCTCCTGCTTCAGGCAGAAGGACTAGCAGTAGTGCAAGCATCAATGGGATGGACCTAAAAGTATCCAGTCTTGATAGCAGATCATACAGAGTGTATAATAAGAAACTTTACTGCTACATCTCGCCCAAGGTATGTGACATTCAGCACCTAATGTAGAGATGTGTGTACAAGAGAATCTTCATCTTTTTACACACTTATCCATAAATTGGTTGACAGATCAATGTATTTTGTGAATATATAGATTGGATAGATGTGTGAGAGAATGCTGAATGAAGGGGTCATTGGATAGATGGGTGGTTAGGATACACATTGGTGTATGGATGGATGGATGGATGGATGGATGGATGGATAATAATAATAATAATAACTTTATTTATTTCAATACGAATGCTCTATCAATATCAAGTACAATAAAATACTTAATG
>WUAP02143323.1:0-11895 GCA_015163945.2 Stichodactyla helianthus | reverse complement strand
GTGTAAACGGTATGTACCGGTCGACTTTTTGAACGGTCAAAAATTCGTCCGGTACCGTGTAATCCCGGCCTAAGCCTAACGTAGGCACAGTACTTTTTAAACTTCAACTCGAATTTCTGTTTACTGATGTACAAATAATACTAATGAAGAACATAAGCCAAATAAAATCGAGTTTATAATTTTACTTTGTTTTTTAGGGAAGGCAATCGCAAACTAGATGTACACATTCTGCTGATATTCATAATTAAGTCTTATTTCGCTGTCATCGCTGAAGTATAAAGGTATCGTTGTTTCGTCTGTATCGCTGTATCGCTGTATCGTTGTTTCGTCTGTATCGCTGTATCGTTGTTTCGGTGTATCGCTGTATCGCTGTTTCGCTGTATCGCTGTATCGTTGTTTCGCTGTATTGCTGTATCGCTGTATCGTTGTTTCGCTGTATTGCTGTATCGCTGTATCGTTGTATCGTTGTATCGCTGTATCGTTTCGTCTGTATCGCTGTATCGTTGTTTCGCTGTATCGTTGTTTCGTCTGTTTCGCTGTATCGCTGTATCGGTGTTTCGCTGTATTGCTGTATCGCTGTATCGCTGTATCGCTGTTTCGCTGTATCGTTGTTTCGCTGTATCGGTGTGTCGTTGTTTCGCTGTATCGCTGTATCGGTGTATCGGTGTATCGCTGTATCGTTGTTTCGCTGTATCGTTGTTTCGGTGTATCGTTGTTTCGCTGTATCGGTGTATCGGTGTATCGCTGTTTCGTTGTATCGCTGTATCGTTGTTTCGCTGTATCGTTGTATCATTGTATCGTTGTTTCGCTGTATCGCTGTATCGCTGTTTCTTCTGTATCGTTGTTTCGTCTGTATCGCTGTATCGTTGTTTTGCTGTATCGTTGTTTTGCTGTATTGTTGTTTCGCTGTATTGTTGTTTGACTGTATCGCTGCATCGCATTAGCGCAGAACAGCTCCAAAAAGGGCTAAAAAATGCGCCTACCATGCGTGTCGGAACGCGACGCCGCTTACATTGCCCTAGATATACCGTCACAGCAAACACCCGGCATAACCCGGACAAAAAAGTCCGTTTCGCCCGTATCACAATACAGAAAACGAAACAGGGTAAGAAGGATCCCTAAAACGTGCCTCACATGTGTTCATGTAATATGTACACATTCTTACTTCACTATACACTTTCCATAAATGAAGGGCTATTGTTAACCACAAATATATTCAGCATAAACCAGTAAGTGGTTTGTAATGGGTTAGCAAGGGGTCAATAAGCAGCTAGTAAGTCATACAGTGCATACACAGCTGTAGTTCGCAATAGCCAAATGGAGAAGTATTAAGATTATTAAGATCTAATTAACAGTGTTGTTTATAGGCAGCTAAGCCGACACCTTGTAGCTCTTTGGGTGACAGGGCATCCTACTGCTATGGGATTATTAAAAAGAATTCTGGTAGGTAACACTTTCTTTGGTGCATTAACAGACCGTTCCATATTTCTGTATTATTTTTTACATCATTTGCTCTTGATCATTTTTTTTTTTTTTTTTTTTTTTTTTTTCAGCCCCTTGGACTTTTGAACTGTTTAGACAGTGAGGAAAAGGTAATAATCATAAAACAGTACTTTATGTTTTCTACACTAGCCAGTCAGTCTCTGGCATATAAATGATGTATGCTTACATGATATGAACTATTGCTATTATACTAGATGGTTCTGTTCTGTCATAAACTCACTTCAAAGAAAGGCTAAGGAAATCTGATCCCAACAGTGGGTCAAAGTCAGTGTCATTTACATACTTCTCTCAAATGTGAGGACCATCTAGATTCCCCTCTCAAAGGCCGAGGCCATCTAGAGTAGATTCCCTTCTCAGAGGCCAAGGCTATGCGTATTCCTCTCTAGATTTTCTGTAGTTTTCCTCCCCTTTCAAAGGTCAAGGTCACCTAGATTTCCCTCTCGAAGGTCAAGGCCAACTAGATTCCCCTCTCAAAATTCAAGGGCATCTAGAGTCCCCATTCCAAGGTCAATCAAATTCCCCTCTTAAAGGTCAAGGTCACTCCCCTCTCAAAGGTCAAGGTCAACTAAATGCCCCTCAAAGGCCAAAGTAAATTAAATTCCCCTCAAATGTCAAGGTCAACTAGATTCTCCTCTCCAAGGTCAAATCAACTAAATTCCCCTCTCCAAGGTCAAGGTCAACTAAATTCCCTCAAGCCTGGTCCTCACTAGCAACATAAGCATAAGCAACATACGCAGACTCAGTAGGGTACTGCTCATTAGTGCTGTCTTTTCTCACACCTCGGTGATCAATGCAATACTGAGTCTGCGTATGTTGATTATGCTTATGTCACTAGTGAGGACCAGGCTTCAAAGGTCAAGGTTAACTCAATTTCCCTCAAAGGTCAAGTTCAACTAAATTCCCCTCTAAGGTCAAGGTCACTCCCCTCTATAAGGTCAAGTTCAACTAAATTCTCTTCCAAGGTCAAGGTCACTCTCTAAGGTCAAGGTCACTCTCTAAGGTCAAGGTCAACTAAATTTCCCTTTCAAAGTTCAAGGTCATAGATTCCCCTATCAAAGTCAATGTTATCTGAATCATCATCTGAAAGTGAAGATGATCCTCCACTCCCCACTTCATTTCATTACAATTACCAAACAAGCTTTTTTCTAAGAGGTTGTGGTAATAATGTGGGAATGAATCACCTTTACCAATTACTTATTAACTTGCTTTGATGTTTGTAGGTTCCTGAATCAGAGATTGATAAACTTCATGTGAGAGACAATGTCAAAGCAGCAGAGGTACTTTAATTCAAAATTTTAGTTTGAATGGATGAGAACCATCCTGACTGTGTGTATGCCACAATCCATCCATCCATCCATTCTCTTTTGACTCACCTATTCAGTCATTGATAATAACTGCTTAAGAAAAAGGAAAGAAATTCATTTATTCCAATGGGGTGCAGTAGAGCAAAACAGCAGAATGTCTTATTTCATGTAATAGATCAAACACAGAAAAGAATGTTTCACCCGATATCCAAACGCCGAGAAGTGGGTTGGAAAAAATGAGGCACAGCCAAGTTTTTTTAACTGACTTCAAGGTGTTTGGATAGAGGATGAAACACTCTTTTACGTGTTTGATCTAGCTTCTCATACCATGAATAATTCTAGGAGAAAAATCAAAGCAAAAGTTAGTGAAGTTTTATGCTAATTTAATAGGATCACATATCCAAACCACCGTCACAGTAGTGATTTCTTTGTTTTCTCATTAATTAATCATGAGTTTGAGGGGGGAAAATGGCAAACTATGGACTTTGAAATGTACAACCTCAGAAAGTACTTATCAGGGCTCGAAAAAGCAGCCTGGTAATGGTCAAAATGCAGGTCAAATTACTACTCAGGTGAAAACAGTTTTGAACTGCCAAATGGAAAATAAAAGGTCAGGTGAAATTTTGCTCCTACCACCATTTTAATTTTCTATTTCGAGTGCCACTTACCAACTTCAAGTTAAGAAAAATGTGTAAAGTGTTAAAGCATGACAGGTGACTGGGCAAACTTTTGATTTTCTGTCACTTATCTCATTAGTTTCAATTTATGCTTGTGTTAATTCAATAAATATCATGTTGATATATTGACAGGACTCCTCCAATAAGTCCAAGAAACACATTTATCTGGTTCAACTTGATGCTGTTATGACTCATTGGAGAACAAAGATTGGACTGAAATCTAAAGATGTAAGTGCATTCAGGAAGTAGCTCCATTCATTTCTTTGTAATTTGTAATTAAAATATCTCAACATAAATTTGTACATTGAAGAAAACTGGTCAGAAAATGAATCCTTAGTCTAAACAATGTAAAAAAAACTCCTTCACACAAACTTTTAGTGTTAAAGAAATAAAATTGTTTAACAAAACATAAAGAAATGCATGGAGCTGAATGCTTAGGTTGAGTGTACGACGTCACGCGAACGATTTTGATGCTAGTCCCCCTTTAAAAAAAGATTCGTACACTTAAAAGATAAGAATTTCAAAAGTTTTCAAAATGTGTAATAAAACAATTATTGAATTCAGTTTTCACATGATATAAATTATCAAGACCCCAAATCTGTGTTATCCGCCTCAGCCTATGGCTTCAGCAGATAACATTATCTCAGTCTTGACAGTTTACAATATACTCAACCTCATCCAATAATTGCTTATTATCTGGAATGCAGTTTTCTCAAGTAAGATTTGACCTAATACCTTGTTTTCTTTCTTTTTTTTTCCAGAGCAATGTCAAACCAGTGATACTGAGAAAAAGACGGCAAAGGGTCAAGAGCAATGCTAACTGGGAATTGTTTTATTACAAGTAAATTTCTTTTGACTTGCTTTGGTTTAGTAACAATATACCAGTTTGGCCAGTGTGAGCTGGCAATTTCTTGGCCATTCAAAACATTTTGTTAGAGAAATTGAGGCTAAAAATGTGGAAACTTTCAGCTTATGGAACATTTTAAAGGTTTTGTTGAATTTAAAGCTAAAAGGGAGTTTCAAAATACAAAACACTAATTAAAAATCAAGAATAGATGAAGGAGTTTCTTATTTTCAAGACAATTTTGAACCTGAAGTTCAGTAGTTTATAAGTAGTTGTTACTTTCATCTCAAACTAATGTTGGTTTCTAGGTTTAACAATGACCATTCTACTCCAAATCTCATTTGGAATTTCAAGGTAAACTTAAACATGATGCTATAGTAATGCATTTATAGTAAATGAAAGTGAATTTCTCATGCAGTAGTCATTATCATTATTAATCTCTGCATGTATCTGTATGCATCATGTAGCTTCTTACTGAATGAATGGAAATTTCCTTTTTAACTAAGCCTCTTATTATTGCATCTTTGCCACTTTTGGTAGCTTCCAAGACTGATAAGATATTCGTTTGTTTATCCATCCATCCATTTATTCATTTGTTTATTTGTTTTTAGACAAGAGAAGAACTTCGTGAAGCTTTGGAGTCTGAAATGAGAGCATTTGGAATGGACAAGGTAGAGTAGGATCGGACATTACATCTGCTTTGCTCCAATATGTTACTGTATGCTTTATCTATTTACCTATTTATCTATTTATCTATTCATTTGTTTTTCTTTTTATTATTTTTTACAAGGATCTTGGGGGTCCGTTCACTGTGTCATGGAATCATCAAGAGTTTGAAGTTCGTTTCGATTGTCTTAGTGATGAGATCAAGATAGGAGATTACTACCTGAGACTGTTGCTGGAAGATGAAGAGGATAATATTAACATTACAAATTCGTAAGTCAGTGATAGTGGTCAATCTGAAAGAGTTATGCTACTAACCCGTGATACCATTAAGATTTTATATTATATCTTCCTAGGCTGGAGTTCTTTAATGATTTATACCATCGCTTCTTATTGACCACAAAACCGAACATGAAAGCCATGTGTTTGCAGGTGAGAGAAGTGGTTACATAATGTATAAGGTCCGGAGATTCCCCTCTTAACCTGTCCCCTCCATTCATAATTTGAAATGCATGATTTAGATAAGAATTATCCATGCTTGCTGCCCTTAAGGTCCGTTTACACTAACAATTTTGTTGCTAAACTTGAGCGGCAATTTCAATTGCGAATTTATTGCAATCCAAACCGCGCGTGTTTGCAGTAAATTTCGAGCATGTTCGCCTTTAGAGTTGGATTCCTCATTCCATACACTTTCCCCCTTCTCCTTGAAGTTTTCACAGAGATGAACACTCTCTTGCAGTAGAACCACATATTGAAAAAATCCTGTTATGATGTTAATCTGACATGCAGTCAAAGACGAAGGTGTAAAAAATTTGTACCCTATTTTACTGTCTTACAGCATGTCCACGGTTCCGTATGCAGTGACACGGAAAAGCCTTCCTATAAGCCGATTTACACTGTCCAACTTTTGCCTAAAACTGTCACATGCAACTTAGTTACAACTTGACTTGCGTGTGATTTACACGTGTGCAACTTTGAATTTACAACTCCATAAAGTCGTATGCAACTTGCTCTCTTTTGAAAGTGTTTTTGTGCTTGCATTGATACAGGACTTGCTCTTTACTCCGTAGACTTATGAGCTTTTCTTTCTCCTCATCAGTAAATGCTACCGGCTGTAGGTTTGTTCACATCCGCCATTTTGAAACATTGAATTGTATCCCCCTGTACTACCCCCCAAGAGGAATATTTTGCGAGATTCATCACTTTTTTACCTCATTTGGCTACAACAATCGCAGAGTTTTAAAACATGCTTTAAAACTCTACAACTTTTTTTCTAATTGCACGCAATAGTTTAGGTAAAGTAAATAAATCTCCATTTAAGTATCTAGTCGTTCTAGTGCTTTCGCACTAATTGGGGGCACTATCACTCACACACACTACCACTACATTGACTGTTTTAAGCATGCAACTCTCAGCTCACATGTTGATTTTTAGGTGATTTAGACTACACAATTCGAGTTGTAGGCATGGCATAAGCAAGTTGCATGCGACAGTTTTAGGCAAAAGTTGTAAAGTCTAAATCGGCCATTTGGTTTTTTACACTAATCACTCAGTCACAACGTATAGTTATAGTTACCACAAAGTACGGTTGCCGTAACGCACAGTTATGAATTTGCCGTATAATGTTTCCCACTATGTAGGCCGCTCTACTTTGGAAACAGTCTGTCTTTGATCGACTCATTAAATGGTTGCACACTGTGTGAAGCAGTTCAACAGTTATTGATATCTTTAGTTGGTATTGTTGTTCGCGTTGTCATTATTTGTTTGTTTATCTTTCAGGCAATGACCAAAGTGTACGGCAAATGTTACCAGGAAATTGGTGCATTCAATGACACTCGTTATATTATTGGAATGCTGGAGAAGGTACAAAAGCTTCTTACTAAGGCCGGGATTACACGGTACCGGACGAATTTTTGACCGTTCAAAAAGTCGACCGGTACATACCGTTTACACGGAGCCGTCTCTTTAATTGCACAAAAGATCACCGTACGAATTTTGATCCGGATAGCGTGGACCCGTGTAAACGGAAGGCCTAAAAGTACAACTTTTTGAACGGTCAAAAATTCGTCCTTGTGTTTTACTGAGGTTCAACTTAAGTTAGACACGTTAAAACAATGCTCAATAATTGGTCCTCATGTTTAGACTAGAGCGTTAAAGCCTGGTCCTCACTAGCGACATAAGCATAAGTATAAGCAACATACGCAGACTCAGTATTGCATTGATCACCGAGGTGTGAGAAAAGACAAGCACCGCTAATGAGCAGTACCCTACTGAGTCTGCGTATGTTGCTTATGCTTATCCTTATGTCGCTAGTGAGAACCAGGCTTTAACGCTCTAGTCTAAACATGGCCTAAGTCTCTACCGCAAACAATGTTTTATCGAAACAGCTAATAGTTGTCAGATCTTGTTAACTAATGGTATTATTCTTTCTTTAGGCGAATGATAAGCTAGAGAGAGATCGCCTTCTCATGTTTATTAATGCTCTCATCAAGAACAAGGTACGTCGTAAACACTACAGAATTATGACATTTTGAAAAGAACAAAAGTTTTGTCCAAACGATAATATAATGTGAAAGAAAAAGCACTTGTAATAACAGTAGTAGAGGGAGGAGATGCATGTGTTTTTGATATTTTAACAGCCTTTGGAAAAATCAAAACTCAAGGAAAAGCCTAAAAAATCCAGCATCAGACTGAAAAGTTATTTTGAACTCTGAGTTACTGTGGGGGTTACTAAAGTTGGATTTGTTTTGTTTTGGATCTGTAGCGTAATGTTAAAGAGATTCTAGATGTAAATGGTGTACGTGTGTTGGTAGATCTGCTCACCTTGGCTCATCTGCACACAACAAGAGCAAAAGTTCCACTGCAGGTAACCAATTCATACAAGAGTCTTGAATTTCTCCAGTCAGCTTGAAAATTGAGTCCTTGAATTTCTGCAGAGTTGAACTCAATTTACCGATAGACAATCGAAAAACAACCGATTATTTGCCGACTTAAGGGCGATTGTCAGCCGACAGAGGCTGTATTCTTCACTGCTACGCAAATCATACGTGCGCTCTTTCCGAAACTCGAAGAAAGACTGGACCCTCTATCTCGTCCCCACAATCGATCCCAGAATCCAATGCAAGATGGCGGCACCTTTTGATCAATGTCCCCAAATTCAGCCCCACAGTTCTGTGCGGCACAAGTTCCGATCCTCAGTTGAATTTTGGAAAGGCTAATTAGCGATTGGGAATGTTGTAAACAAAATGTGTCAAAATGTTTAAGCCAAAATTAGTATGCAAAATTAGTCAGTTCAAAATTTTTTTCCATTTTATTGTTCAGACTACCATGATCGAGGCAGCACCAGACTCGGTGTTTGACAGTGAGAAAGAATGGTACTATGGCAACAGGGAGAAGGAAAGGCTAGGACCCTTCTGTTACCCAGAGGCAAGTACCAGCTATTGATGTAATAGAGACATGAATTTGTATTATATCATACTCTTAGAATAGAGCTGATGGGGAAGCTGTCGGTATGAACTTACCGTGGTGCCGTGTCAAAGCATTTCCATTAGATCACAGGCAGCCTAAGCAATGATCCTGTGCTGTCTTACGCGTAGTTGCAATAATCCTGTTTCACATTCCATAATGGACCTAATCCATTGGGCGTATTTGTTTTCCTACTCAGACCATTATTCCCTTGGGTATTGTTTCTTTGTTTCTCGGTAGCGCTTGAGAAGACACGTTAATATGGATGAGCCTCAAACAAAGAATCTTATTCTCAAGCGAATAACACGTGGTCTGAAATGGGAAAACAAATACACCCAATGGATTAGGTCTATTACCGCTGTAATCCTTGACCACGGATTCATTTTTACAGATTTAGCCTCGTTTAAGAGCAAACAATTCATAAATACCAACGGCAATGCGAAGAATGTACAACTTGAACAATACAAACACTTAAATTCCACGGACTTTCACTAGTATCTATGGATAACTTACTTATAAACGAGGCTAACCCTGTACAAATGAGTCTGTGGTCATTACAAATACCGGTTTTATGTATTGTGAAACTGGACTATTATAATGAATGCATAGGCCGAAAAAATAGTAAAATTTTAAATAAAAAATAATTAAAAAAACTTTTAGAAGAATTGATTTTGAAAAACCCAGAACATTTCTTGATTTATGTCATTCCTGATGATACTTCTTCCGGCGTGGTTTTTAGCCGTATTCTCATTTTATCCTTAGTCTACCTAAAAGAGGTATTCTACGATTCATTGCTTAGATTGCCTGTGATTGGCTCAACAGAATCATTCCGTACCTCGACAGTGCCGCTTTCACGAAATACATAAAACGAAAACTGCTTTATATTATACGCCAAAAATTGCGTATTCGTATTCGAAAAACGGCTTGGATCAGCAATAAATAGGCCTACATACTTTCTAAATATGCAGAAAAAACTTTAAAAACGAAACATCGACGATTTTCATCGTATTAGCGCTTTAATTATATTGACCAATTTTGCCTTCAGATGAAACAAATGTGGGAGGAAGGTGCTCTTCGTCCGGAGACCAAGTGCTGGGCACAGGGTATGGACGGCTGGAGACCTCTGCAGACCATCCCTCAGCTGAAATGGTATCTAGTGGCCACAGGGAGCCCACTTCTTAACGAGACAGACTTGTGTGTTTTGATTCTAAACATGCTTATCCAGATGTCGGAGTTTTATCCCAACAGGTAAGTGAACAAATCCTGTTTGTTATATCCTTGTTGTAAAAACTAGGAGGAAATGGATGTAAATTATGTGTGTTACTTGAAAGCCTGCAACGCTCTTAATCTCCAAAATGATCTAACGCAGTCTTCCTCAGATACCCAAAATCTTCTAAGATGGTTGGTAGGTTATGCACTGGTTATGAGAAAAGTTCCTGTGCCACGATTATTTCTCCCTAAATACCCCATACAGGATGGAAATTGGGTACTTTATGAAAAGGCCACGCATGTCGACCAATAACTCAGCTGACTGTTGGCTGACCTTCGCCATTTTCGACCGACACTATGTAGAAACCCGGACGGCACTACTTCCCTTATCTTTTTTTGAAAAAAAGTATAACTGTTCGATAGTGTTGGTCTACACGTATTCAATGTATAATGATTTAGTTTCACTTTGAATGTACTACTCTATTCTGCAGGGATTCAGATGGGGCCATCGTACGACCTCTTCCACGAGTAAAGAGAATGCTGTCCGAAGCTTCTTGTCTGCCCCATGTTGTCCAGGTAAGCTGAAAAAAGTTTTTTAAAAAAATATTTGATTTTATCTGAAGTTGGCTTCGACTTAGATGTTTGCATTTGAAATTGTACATTGGATTTGAAAACGTACATTGATATTTACGCAATATAAAAAAGTACACTATTATTATTATTGTTATTATTATTATTATTATGTTGTAATTGGGTGATTCACATGAAAACAATGGGAAGCCATTTCATTGTTAATGCATACCGTATCTTGCAAGTGCTGTAAGCCAGTATCCTGTTTCCCACTCATACGATAACCATTCTTATGGGAAGCCATTTCAGTATTACTGCATACCATACCGTGTACGTGCTGTAAGCCAGTATCCTGTTCCCCACTCATACGATAACCATTTTTATGGGAAGCCATTTCAGTATTACTGCATACCATACCGTGTACGTGCTGTAAGCCAGTATCCTGTTCCCCACTCATACGATAACCATTTTTATGGGAAGCCATTTCAGTATCTACATCTACATTTTATTAGTCAGCAAAAAACTATAAAAGTTATCACGCTAACTATGCTAATATATATATATTTATATATAAAATAAATAACTAAGTATATAACTAAGTGTATAAGGCCTAGTTCAAACGACGAATCCAACACGCGCCGAATCCAACGCAAACGAACCCAACAATAAGTTTGTTCATCTGCATTGAATCCGGCACACGCAAAAACCGACGCCCGAACCAGGCCTAAAAATGTATTTTTATACATTTTTCACTCGAATTACTCATCTTGTATTACTGCATACCATACCGTGTACGTGCTGTAAGCCAGTATCCTGTTTCCCACTCATACGATAACCATTTTTATGGGAAGCCATTTCAGTATTACTGCATACCATACCGTGTACGTGCTGTAAGTCATTACGTTTCCCTTTGGGAAACTCAGTGATTATTTTTATTGCTGTTGCAGTTGTTACTGACTTTTGATCCTGTCATCGTGGAGAAAGTGTCTGTTCTCCTAATAGAAGTCATGGTGGTATGTATATTGAGAACAGATTTTGTCACATTGAGACTACGTTTACACTAGAGTGAAAGTTTCCGGATTCATAAATGTTGCTGGATTCATTTCATAATGAATATTCGCATTCATCAGGCGTTTACACAACAGCGAGACTACACCAGTATTCAACTTCGGGCGTTAACACGCAGATGGCCATCACAATAAACGCAGCTATCCTGTCTGCCATGACCACCTACTGAATTGTCCCACACGAGAAAATAAGCGAGTGCGATAATGTGTACGGGTTTATCAGGAGACTCGTTTACAATACGTATTGTTTCGCATGCAAAAATATTCGTATACAAAGTTTGTACTTTTTGGGGGAATTCAAAATTTCCCGAGGCGCCATCAATTACCTTGCGCTGGAATTGACTCAACGAAAATCAGTACTGCTATTTCCAGTTGAGCGCGCCACGCGCCGTTTTTGAATGGGTCGAAATACGTTTGAACTCATTAGTTCCCACGCCGCAACGATATAGTTTGAAATCGGCAAATACATTTTTTGGTTCATGAATTTGTATTTCGTACTTGAAGCTTGAAAAAAAGAGATAAGCCATGGAACTGAGCAAACATGGCAGGACAGACGAGCCTTCTACTTTCTTTGCTAAATTAACTAAATTTTT
>WUAP02143312.1:0-11897 GCA_015163945.2 Stichodactyla helianthus | reverse complement strand
TGCACGCGCCTTCAATCACGTCGGAATTTGTCGAGTTTATTCAAATTCACAATTGGTCGGTGTTGCTGTAGTCAGATCAGAACAATAGATGTGCAAGAAATTCGAGCCGTTCTCTTAGTAATTATTGTTATACTGCTGCTTTTCACTGCTTTACAAATACCGCTACCAAATGAAAGATTTATTTTCTTTGGTATCACCACAAGTCCACTTATCCTGGAGAAACCCGCGCCTCACTTTTACAGTTTGCTACCGGTCTACAACCCACACTATTTCGAACGACTTTGGCAGGACAACTGAGACAACGACAGCGACGGCAGAAGATCAGTCTAGTCAACCAAGATATTGCTCGTCATGATATGGATGCGTAAGTATCCACATGTAGATACACTGGAAGCATAGTTTGACATAGATCCAACCTCGGTTATTCGCATTATATACAGGATCCTACCAGAGCTGCGACGTTTTCAAAACCAGATAAGGTGGCCTAACCTTGCAGAGTGGTAAGGCATGATGGGGAACTGGCCAGAGTTTCCATTTGCTGTAGGGGCAATAGATTAAACGAACCACGGAGATTATTTTATAGCGGTCACAGGCACTACCACTGATTGAATACCCAGGTTGTTATGGATAACGAAGGTAAATGCTGTTATTACCACCCAGGCAAAGAAGACAAGCGCGTAAATTCAATCGTGCTCACTCATACAGAAAATTCAAAATCGAACATGTCATCAAAGAAGTTAAAACGTTCAAAGCCGTCTCACAGATCTGGAGGCATCCCCGGTGGCTGATGCTC
This sequence comes from Stichodactyla helianthus, assembly GCA_015163945.2. Classification (NCBI taxonomy): domain Eukaryota; kingdom Metazoa; phylum Cnidaria; class Anthozoa; order Actiniaria; family Stichodactylidae; genus Stichodactyla; species Stichodactyla helianthus. The sequence goes on along the minus strand of WUAP02143312.1, from coordinate 11,104 downwards.
GTGTGTATAGAACTTGCTACAATGCTAGCACAGAGGCGGCTGGAGTTATTTCGTAGACTGAGATAAACTTCATGGGCCAAAAAATTCTTCGAGCTACAAGCTTGTCTCTACGTCGAATCGCTCGTTTAACAAATTCAGTAAACTAACAATGATAACGCGTTTTAACTTTCAAGGCCCAAAGAAGGCAGGAGCTGAAGTTTTGTGTTTTGTCTAGTAAATCAAAATTATTAAATAAATGAAAAAAATAGACTTATTAGAATATACGAAAGTTCCTTTACTTAGTTTGAGGGTGGGGGGGGATGCATTGCATCAATTCAGTCAAGTAGATAAAAAATAAACTGGGAGCTCCGCTATTAGGTAGTACCTAATTTGTATATTACCTAATTTACTCTGAGCCGCTAAATATGTTGCACGCGAGGACACTGTCACGCTTTGTTGGCGATAGCCATGATCGAGAAAATAACAATATTCGTTCATTTAGAGACAATATGCGGATAAAAGTTAATTGTTATAAGTCATAAATGCCGACACTATCTCCTATTCTAATCATAAACATGTCACTCCAATTCGATTCACTAAATAATTTCTTTCGATTACCAAATAATTGTTTTCTTGTCCTTGAACGCGAGGGGAACATTTGATACTACAGAAGGTTTAATAAAAGGATGAGTACAATTTTTGGTAAAGATCACATCATTTTTTCATCAAATACTTTTGGCTAACTCAGTTTGTCGCCGTTGTAACATAACCGTCATCCATGATAAGTTATAAAGAATATTCTACTGTTAGCCGTGGGTACACCGTTATGCACCAAGACGAGACGCTGATGTCTGAAAATAAGAGAAACGTTTTGGGCTCTGGAAGGGATTCAAAAATGATCTTTTATGTTTGTAATGCATCGAACATTTCTTTTTGTTCCGTGGGGATTCCGATCAAGGGGATCGCTTACCATTTCTTCGGCGGCCAATTTAAATATTTCCCCTTTTCCTCGACTATCGGAACTATTCGATGATTGTTGGAGACATTTTGACTAAGAAAAGTGTATAAATTCATATAGAGAGACCTCTAAATGCTGGTTTAACGCGAAAGGGCTAGATCATGCAGACCAGGGACAGAATGATCTTGATTGACACCTATTTAGAATAAAGCGCCTTATTGATATACCGCCTTGTAATTATACCGTCACCCGGTTAGCTCAGTTGGTAGAGCATCAGTCTCTCGTGCGGGAGGTCGTGGGTTCAAGCTCCGGCCGGGCCAACAATCAGGGTCTTAAAATAGCCGAGGAGAAGTTGCTGCCTTTGTAATAACATCTGCAAATGGTTAAACCATCAGGTCTTCTCGGATAAGGACTTTAAATCGTAGGCCCTGTCTCCCATCCCTTCCTCAACCAGTATGTGGTGGGACATTAAAGAACATGTTGAACTCTTTGGTTCGCTGACTACTGGCTGAAGGACAACGTAGATTGGACGAAAGAAGAATACAAAAGACGTCAAAACAATAGAACGAAGCAAACAAAAGAAGCAAAAGGGAAGTTGGTTCCTTTTGTTTGATTGTCTATAGGTTTTGTTCTCTCAGTGAATCTACGTTGTCCTTAACTCTTTGCATAAGAGTAGTGGATTGTCTCCCGGTTCAGCAGTCTGGTCTCGTATTCTAACGCATTCTCATTCTCATAACCAGTATTTAAAAGTTTCACTACATATATTTATATACTTTTCTTGGTCAGCAAGTGTGTGTCGAAATGGTTACGTTCGATTGCAGTAGTTCGACCAGTGTTTGAAGCGGCTATTATACATGTTTATGTACTCTTCTCGGTTAAAATCTCTTCTACGATTATCAGCTTCATGTTCTGATAGACTCTAAGCGAGGAAAATGGGAAATCTTAGAAACGGTAAGCGATCCTCTTGGTTACCAAATCCCTTCACGGATCTAAGAAATGTGGGATGCATTGCAATTGTCGAAAAAATTTTGAAGAGGCCAGAAACTCTTTAAATCCTAGAAACAAAAAGCACAGGAATTTCAAGGTAGTTTTTAATCCAGAATAACTATCAGAACAATAGACAAATAAACTGCAAAACATTGAAGCCAATTGACCTTTGCCAACAGTGAATTATCTGTACTTCGCGAAGTTTGGAACTCCATATTTCCTTGTCAAATAAATAACAAAGTTAATTTTAGTGAAATGCGATAGCATAACATCTTATTTTCAAATAGCCTCATTTTGGCTTGGTTATTTATTATAGCACATGGTAAAATATTTTTTTAAAAATTACCCTACTTTCGGCTCGCGATAAAGTATGCCGACGATAACAAATGATTCGCGTTAAAAATTAATTTCGATAGGAAGTATCAATAAACAAGAATCAGGTGTGTGTGTGTGTGTCTAACTTACTTTGTTTTGCGACGAGAAAACTCTAAAGTTGAAGTAAATTGTGGCCTGTCAAAGCACCAAAATTGGGGAAATTTGATCCCCCGTCCCCCCATTTTTCTTGGAAAATAAGCGATATTTTCCCAAACGAACTACACAGGGGTATTTCTTATGTTAAGGTCTATCTATGGTTAGAATATGAACAAAATCGAGTTTTCGAATGTTGCCACTATTTTTTTGATTATGCTTGATTTTTTGCTGACATCCTCTCTTAATAAAGCATCCATGAGGTTTTTTATTAATCCAATTTCTGATATAAACGATTGTCAGTGGGGAACAGTCTGTGCTTACTATGTCAGTGACTTTGACATGAATGATGCCAAAGTCGCTTGTCGACAACTTGGTTTTACCAAAGCTGTAGGAGTTACGTACGACGGATGGGTAAAATAAGGTTGTACAACATGCAGTTTGTGCTTATTATTATAGTGACTTTGGTATGAATAATGCCAAAGTTGCATGTGGACAACTTGGTTACGCCCGAAAGACCTTTTTGCAATTGCCGATTTTATTTTATTTATTATTATTTTTTTTTTTATTTTATTTTTTTTGTTTGTTTTGTTTTGTTTTTCAAAATCGGGCGTGATCAAACACTGGCTGGCGACAAAGTTCGTGTGGAATGTGAATTTCGTTTGGATGAGCAATGATACTCAAAACCGTATCAATCTATTCTTAATTGGCAAACAAAGGAAAAAATCACATGGGGTACGAATTTCGAAAAAAAATCGTAAAGCAAGATGGTCTATACTGGTACTATGGACAAGGTAAACTGGCTGTTCAACATGCAGTGTTCAGGCTCAGAGTCCTTTCTTGGTAGCTGTACTCACAATGGTTGGGGAAGTGTTCGCTCTGACTGCAATCGCCACATTTGGGATGTTGTTGTTGTATGATATTTACTTGTTCTATGCAATGTGTTGTTCTACACGTCTGCCACGGTGGTGGAATCAGGGTTGTCGTCAACTTTGTTTTGAAAGTCAAGTCACGTACATAATACGATATCGATATGGCGCTCCCCTTTTCCGAAATATTGTGAGCATGGTTTGTATGCCAAACTCGGCACCATTTCAAAAACAATGACGGTAAAGATTTTTGGACGTGTCCCGTTCAATATCCTGATATTGAATGTGGGTTCTTCCAATGGGGAGAAACAGAGATCTGGAAGCAAGTGAAAGCGACGGCAAAAGTGGTGAAGAAGACTTGACTACTTCGTCAAAATCCAGAAAGAAAGCCAGAAATAACTCAAAACGAAAACGCAAATGTGAGTTTTCAGATGGAAAGTGATGATGACTCTGAAGACGAAAGCCCTACCATGAAAAGAAGTAGTAAAACAAATAAACAAACAAACAAACAAAAAAAAAGCAAATATTAAATGAACTCTTGCCTCTTAGTGCTGTTTTGCTTTCTTTTGTACATTAAGGTGACTGGCTACTATTGTTTTTTTTATTTAACTTTTTTTAAAATAGCATCGTTTTTAACGGACATTTAATGCTGATTTCAAATATGAAAAGAAAAATAGGGTGTTCCGAAAAACTTTTTGAGATCAAGTTTGAATGGATCGGTGTTTATAAGTTTTGGAACCGAAAACCTCGTTAGCCGGAGCGAGTAGGAAAAAAATTAAAACTCAAAAGATAATAGATGTACGAAGGCAGTATTTGTACAGATATTGACTTGTTGATAATTCTACAACATAACATTTTTTTTAAGATAAGGAGATTTAATAGTAGCTAGCCACCTTAATGACATTTTTTTGAACATTTATAAAGAACACTTTTAAAAGAATATTTTTTAAGTACATATATTCTGAGGTTTTATTTCTAAATAAATACGCGGAACTATTAAAAGTTTTTTGTCTATGTGGTCTTTTTTGCTACATTTGTTGCACAAATGATTGTATTCCAACCAGATTTTCAAGAACTCGGCATGTTCTATTACACAAAATATCAGTTCTTTGACAACTTTTTCTACTTGAGAATATATGTACTTTAAAATATGTTTAACCTACCTTTGGCTTTTGTTTCTTTTTCGCTTCATACGGATGCGCGAATGTTGTGCCATTGTTTTATTTATATCCTATGGGTATGCAATCGGAGGAATATTACCGCCGTTTCTCATTCCTGCTGCTATTTGCTGTTGCCAAGGCTGCGGCTGGAGGTGCTTTCGTTGGAGGTGCTGGATTTAGTGTCAAAAAACGCACTCGAAGATTTATAGCTATCGAAAATATTAATCTATTGTATTTGCTAGTTATTTTATTCCAACAATAATTTTTTTTTAATACCTTCACGTCTATGTTTTTTCCTTATAAAACTGCACGCGCATGTAGTGACGTCATTATGCGTATGGACGCCCTACCTACCTCCCCTCCCGACCTGCATTTGCAGGTATTATGCTTATTGCCTACTGAATGTACGAATAAATTGAGTAGTCTATCGATAGGGCTTACACACTACTTATGTATTCCCTAGGACGTAATTATCTTCTGCGCATGCTCATTAATATTAAAAAAAACAAACAAACAAAAACAAAAAAAACACAAACAATCGATGTATGAATGCGTGTGTATATTATTGTATTCTTTTCTCATGAGAGTTGCCGTATTGTGAAAACCTATTAGGTGTACAGTAAGATTGACAAATACCTAGAACGTCGGCAATAACCCTATTTATTATATGGCTACGATAGTGCGCGCGCTCTGATTGGCTGATTTCCGGTCTGATATTTTTCATCAGACCGATAACATAAGTTCGCCTGTCTTTCGTCGACGCAGCTAAAAAAGCCATTCTAATAAACGATTTATTAACCTCGCTTGCTCAGTCTGTACGGGAAAATGTCAGACGTTGGTCTTTTATGTACTGACCTCGCCTAACGTCTCGGTCCGTACTGTCAAGACCTCGGTCTGATATTTTCCCGTACAGACCTCGCGCTCGGTTGATAACCTCTTAAAAGCTTTCGGGCCTGAGGCCTTCGGACTTTATACGATTTATCGCCGACGTTCGAATTTTTATCTCTTACATATTAAAGGAGCAATAGTAGGAGCCATTTATGTAACGACACTATATCACGACACCAACATAATCGCAGTAAGAGCAAACACTTCACCATACATTGTCAGTACAGCTACCAAGGGAGGTCTCTGAGCCTGAACACTGCATGTTGTGCAACCACACTTTACCCGACCCGTGCCCCCAGTACCAGTATCCTACAGTTTTACTATAACCAAGTTGTCGGCACGCGACCTTAGCAGTGTTCAGATCATTTAAGCTATAGTCTCCATCACATACAGTTCCCCATTGACCATTGCAAATTGCTCATCTCAGACCACGTGCAATTCTCCTGGGAGTAGTCCTTTTGTGATGAACATGTTAAAATGTTAACATACGAAAGAATAAATTCCCAAGGAAGAAACCATGTGGCTTGAAATGGGTAAACCAACAACCAAGCTAAAGAGTTCTATTGATATGAAAGGAGTTTCTACTCTAAATCACTTAGTATATGATATTTTTTACCATTTTTTAGGAAAGAAGCTAACAAAATTAATCCATAGAATAAACTATATGATTGAAATAAAGAACTGATTGGGATACACTTTTCACTTGAATTTATTGCGGCCTCCATTCAGTATCTAGTAGAACCACTTTTATCTACCTTTTTATCTCCAGATGCAGCTTGGTTAATTCGAGAGAATGCCAACGTATAACTAGTACCTTTTCCTGTCCATATCCATTAGGAAGCTTCATCAAATAACCACTTCTACGACTGATTTTTAAACATATTTTAAACAATAATGAGTGAATGCATACACGTTGGTTTTCGGCCGCAACACTGTTCCCCATTTCCCCATTAACCACTGTTGCATACTTTTACCACAACATAAACCATTTTGATTTAAATACCTTTTTCAACATACTAATCGGCAAATCCAAGCTGACTGCACACAACTTTGATGCCTTTTTTGTACCATTCTCAGTACGCACTCTTCTCATTTATGGAAGACTTTGTACACCTTGGACAATCTTTATTATTAGTTTCTCTAAAGTGATTGTTGCCATAACATAACGAATTATAGTAGGCAGGAATTAAGAAAGTGTTTTTATTTTCCGAAAGGATTCAAGGTATATACGAAATATCTCGGCATACAGCAGACTAAATATGACATTTACGCACGTATGACAGCATAAAACAATATCGAATTCATGAATGCAGTTGAGAATACATTAGCATCGTATGCTACCGGTGCTTTCCAACCTTATGATCTTAATATTACCTATGAATTAATACTAAAATGAAGGGCTAATACATGCATAAAACGGTACCAACATCATATGTGTGTCGGTTGCAGCTAGAGTCAACGTTTCCCCATCCACTGTGAGTACAGGTACCAAGTGAGGTCTCAGAGCCTGTACACTGCATGTACTGTAGCCATACTTTGCCCGTCCCTTTTTCAAAGTACCAAGTTCCTACAGCTTTAGTAAAACCAAGTTGACGACAAGCAACCTTGGCGTCATCCATATCCCAGTAATTATAATAATTACACACTGTTCCCCATCGTTCATTATTACGATTTACAGGGTTTTTGGGTCAGCAATTCTGCCCCTCAGTTGATTATAAATACTATTTGATTTTGCTATGTATTGTTTTTTTGTTTTTTTGTTTTTTTCTGCCTTTCCTCACAGCGTTGTACTTTCTACCATTAGATCCGCTCTGGATAATGCTTCTTTTGCTTCTCAAGCGATTTCTGATTTGCATCGTTTAGGTCTTATTGTCGAATTGCCAGCCCCTCCTAGTGTTGTTAATCCTTTGTCGGTAATGATAAATTTTTAAGGCTCGCCTCGGTTAATTTTGGACCTCCGTTACGTCAACAAGTGTATCGCCAAAGCTTAATTTCGTATGGGAATTGCTTTTCTCCTAATGGATTTGTATTAAAATTTGATATGATATCTATGCTGAACCCCAGCCGTTTTTAGGTTTCCAGTTGCCTTTGCATTCCTTGCATAATAGATATTTTTGCTTCACAGTTCCCCCTCTTGGGCTCCTTATCTGTTTATTAAGCTTTTTCGGCCTTTAGTTCAACATTGATGCTGCCAGGGTTATCATTCCTGGGAAGCACGAGTGTCGTAGCGGTGAGAGCGCTCGCCTCTCATCAAGGCGACCTGAGTTCGAGCCCCGCAAAGCTCGGTGTCGTACGTAGAGTTCTCTGTTGGTTCTCTCCTGTGCTTCGGTCAACTCCTAAATTCCATTTGTAATTACAGTGGACGAATAGCTACTCTGTAGAGGAGCCACTGCTAAATCCCATTTATTTATTTTTTTTATTATTATATCAACTACAGTGTTTTACAAGGATTTCTACCACTGAGAAAAGTCGTATCTCAGCACACGTAAAAATAAGATATTTTTCACATTTGAAAATATCAACCAATCGAATTTTTAGTATTCAGTGGTAGAAATCCTTGAAAACACTATAGTTTATATAATAAACAGAAAAATACATGGAAGCTTGGAGATATGGAATTTATCTTCTCGAGTTCAAATTTGATATCATCAAATTGAACACTCGAAGATAAATTCCATATCTCCGCGCGCCCATGTATTAGTCTCTATATCATTTAGTTTTGTACCTTGATGATGGTGCCTCATGTGAAAAGAATCTTGACGCAGCTAAGTTTGTTCCTCATCCATTCGTGATGACCTCATCAAAGGAAGAATTGTTCCTGATTCACAAAAAAAATATCTTAGGGACCGGTCCAGATCGGCTCGCTCTTCGTTGGAATTTTGCAGAATGCTCAATTTCGATGTAGGGTCGATAACGTTTTATGCTCGATGGATCAAATTCGTTCCAAGTTAGCGGTTGTTTCCCCTCGTTCTGTTGCTTCGATTGTCGGCAAGATAATTTTCCTTTTTCCTGTTGTTGGAAACGTGCCCTGCTTATGTCTAGATTCCTTCAGATTGCCGTTAATTTCGAGACCACTGGGGTACTCTTCTTAACATAGGTCATTTTCAGTATTTTCCTCACTGTTTGACGGAAATTGATTTTTGGTCCAGTAACTAGTGTCGTCTAAACAATAGGTTTTTCTACCGCTATCGGGCCCCAGTGGTTATTATTTACTCTGACGCTAGTGTTCATGCACTTTCATGCATGTGTTAATAAGACTAAGTTCGAGCTTTATTTTCAAGCTTTTTCATCCATGGAAGCACTGGGGGATTGGTAGCTATTTTACATGGTTTGAACTCGTTTGGTAGTCAAACGGCAAAGTGATCAAGTTTCACATCGACAATCGCAACAGTTGCCATTATTGGTCGCAAAAGTAGCACTTCGCTACGTTTACATCGGTTAGTCCGACATAGCTTTAAAACCGCTAACTGGCTGGTTTGAAGGTTGCAATGTTCAAATGTCGAATAATGCACCATTCTTAAAAGTGCCGTGGAAGCGAGGCTAAGATAGTGGCATGTATTTGCTATCTTAAATTCGAATTGAAATAAAGTTTATTGTATTGTATTGTATACATGTCGTACTTTGAAGGCTAATAGTAGAAATACCGTACAAAAGAAACCAAACATTTTCTAGACGGATTGTGTGGCATTTTATTTTTGCATTCCTATCTTAGCCTCACTTCCACGACACTTTTAAGAATGTTGCATTCTCAATTAAAAGGAGTGTACACAATGTGTTGAGAATATAAAGGTAAAAAGGTAAAGCTATGCATTTATAACGCGCAAATATCTATATGAACATATTCAAATGCGCGGGACCGCCATTAACGTAATCATCCGAGCCACGTAAATGTCTAACCATTTGCAGATGTTATTACAAAGGCAGCACCTTCGCCTCAGTTATTAAAAGACCCTGAGTGTTGGTCCGACCGGGGCTTGAACGCACAACCTTCCGCACAAGAGACCGATGCTCCACCAAATGAGCTAATCGGGTGGCGAATATTACGTTTTTAATGGTATGGATAAGCATCCTCCGGCGATCCTCTGCATTCTGGTCAACTATCAGTCATTTGTAACTATACTCAATAATTTGGTTAAGGTAGAACTATAGATATTTCTGCATTTAATATGTTGCTCGGGGATAAAACTAATGTCACCAGTTCCAAAACGCTTTTGAGGACAAAAATAAAGTATTTTAAACATAAATTGATTCCAAAAAATGACTGTGAAACTCCAATTAGATTAGCGAATCCAGATAACTGTTGTTTATTACTTCACTAAAAAGAACACTTCTAACGCCTAAATTTAGACTTGTCTTAAATACAATTTATATTCTAAATAAACATTTGGTAGGTAGTCTTTTTTTTTTTTTGAATCAAAAGTTTTTGAACATACATGTACGTACTGACTGCCAACCCAGCTCTTTGTACCTTTAGTGTAAGTGCAAGAATTTCTGAAATGTGCTCTCAATTTTTGCAACTTGTTTTGACTATATTGAAACTCGATTTCCTACATGTTTACAGGAAGGATATTAACTCTGCACCTTTTAGTAATTTTACAAGTCTATTCAAGTATGTAAAAGGGGTCATTAGATTCAACTTTTGAAAATTGGCATGGCATTTGCAGAATTAATTCCAATTTTACATTTCTTTACATGCAGAATACCCCAATTCTACACTTGAATCCAAGCCGGTTTTACTCAAGCATATGTCTAAAACTAGTCATTAGCATTCACGATTATTCCTGGCTTCTTATTTAGTCTATAATGGTTACGTAGCCATTAAATTATAATTTCATCATTGTGGAATATAAATCCCATGCATTTCCCTTCTGTTGTTCTATTATAAATGCTCAAAATCCCCAAATCTCTTAAATGCTGCAACTGTAAGGAGAAACAATCTGGGCTATATTATTGAATACAAAGGAATATGAATGAGAAGAAGCAATTACCTGAGCCATCCATTGCATGCTGTGGTATATATGGTAACAGTGATTTTTCCAGTAACTAACAATTGTTTAGTTTGCATTTCATTGTTTTAAAGCATGCAGACATTAATTCATAGTGTTTCCATAAGATCGTAATAGTAGCAAGAAAGATAAATATTGTAAAAAACAGACAACTTTTTTAAAGACATGTTTCGGCATGCTTATGCCATCTTCAGTTTAATGAGTGATAATGAATAGGTGATACAAGGATAGACTACATATGAATAAATTATTTACAATTATGACGTAATATATTACAATACAATAAACCGGAAGTTAAAGAGTTAAAAAAGTATTGTAATGATGTAACTGTTGGTTAAGGTCAGGTTTATTCTTACTTATATAAAAGACTTCTTTAAGTTTAAGATCAGTAGAATTATTCGCTGAATCCAAGATGCTAAAGCAAGAAGGTGTGTACATGCCCCAGCATGAAGGAGATTCAGTAGAATGCTTAAAAATATGTGAGTTTTTATCGCTTACAGTATATTCTTTAATCCTGATATTAACAAACCATCACTTTAACAATATCAGCACTTGCCTGGAATTTTCATTGAGAAACCACTTCCATTCCAGCAGAGCTCCTCCCTCCATCTGTTGAACAACCAAATATATTTTTACAAGCTAAACTTATATGGGCATAACGCTGAAAGTTGTAATACACTATGAATTGTAAAAAACAGACAATTTTTTTTAAAGACATGTTTCGGCATGCTTATGCCATCTTCAGTTTAATGAGTGATAATGAATAGGTGATACAAGGATAGACTACAT
>WUAP02143301.1:0-11897 GCA_015163945.2 Stichodactyla helianthus | reverse complement strand
AAATTGAATCCACGAAGCGTATTCCTCATTCGAATTCAATTGCCTAAAATCAAACTCTTGCTAAAATACTCCCTTTTAAATCTCATCATTTCGTTGGCACATTCAGATTCCTTTTTAAGAACAAAAGCTAGGTCTCAATTCCGTTACTGATAAGTATGACTAGTATGCATACATGCTTTTTTTTTTGGGGGGGGGGGAGGATATATGCCAATTTCAAATTCCTAATTCAACTAAGTTGTGGTTCAACGGTGTCTTGTCTATAATCAGAGTTTCTTTGGCTAGTTCTAATTGAAACTGACAGGTCGTTAAAGCCAAGCCCTTCATGACGCAAGTTATGTTTTAATGAGTTTTGGCAATGACACACATCCGTGTGGTTACATATGCTTTTTATATCTCTCTCTATCATTTCTCCCATCCCATCCCTCCACTGCTTCACACTCTCCTTTCCTCTCTTTTACAGTTAGCAGAACAAATTTTAACTTACCTAAATCATGTAATTTTAAATTCAACAAGAATTTTCGATTGTGGAGCTTATGTTATACGTGTCAGTAGGCATTTCAAAATGATTGAAAGGATTGACATCTTCCTACAGAGTTTCTGGGCATTGTTTAGCTCTATCGTTTTTCACGTCTTTTCCAGAGTGCTACATCCAATATAAACATGCTACTTGTATAGCAGGCTTTTACTTTAGAAATTACTTTCTTGTACTTGGGCCCCCTGTGTTTTACAGTAACAGGTACACAACACCTCATACAAAACTAATCGCATAGTCACATTACGATTCGTACACGGATATCCGTACACTAACATTTAGTTTGCTTTTAATTATAAGCATAACGGCTACATATGAAAAGTAAAGTTTTATAAACAAAGCTTAAGTCCCGCAACACATGACCAAACAGAGATAATTAAAGACTGTTCATAGATCAATGTCTTTTGTTCCGAGATCATTACAAATTCAATCATTTGCATAACAGTAAGCAAATCATAATGATTCATGTGAAACTTTTGAGGAATTTTGCTGAGAACAACCACATTCAGGAAGTCAAGCTATGGATTTAAGATTTCCCAATCGTCTAAGCAAACAAATTATTCGCAAGTAAAAAGTTTAAAAAGTTGACAAGTTCGTTAAATTCAGTTTAAAAATCAACCATGTAAGTATTCTGTCGTGGCTTGTAAGCTTCAAATTGTCGTTTTGTCGAAGCTTCGGCCTGTTTCTGTTGGCATTTTGAGTTCTTTTGTGTACCCAAAATCAAATTTACAAGTTTCACGTGTGAAATTCAAGTTGAATTATTTGCTATTTGGTAATTTTATTTGTTTGTTGACTTAACAGGTGCTCCTTGAAAGCTTTCGCCATTTGTTGTGCTTTTGCAATGTGTGTGTCAAGGACAACTTCTTCACAGAACTCCCTCGACGTTTGCATTCGCTTCAACGAAACTTCAGGCCTTAGGGAACTCTGTGGCTACGAAACAACTGTTAAATTTCTACACAGCTCACATTTTGAAAACGCCGTAAAGGCCGCAAAGAGGTTGATTAAACGACTGAATTCTTGTTCGCCGTACGCTAACTTGATTATGTGCTCGCTATACATTCCACGGTGTGTCTCTAACATAAATGGACCGTATCTGCCGTGTAGGAGAGTCTTTGATGAGTTTGAAAAACAATGTGGTGCCCAAATCGTTCAGTTTGGTTTAGAATGGATTCCAGGGACGTGTCAACTTTTGCCGAAGCAGGATAATCCCATGTTGGGTTATCTTGACCGTTGCTTTGAACCACCAAGGTTCACTACCAATCTACCTACCGAAGGTAAGTCATTCGTGCTCGATTACTTATTTACGACGAACTCTGAGCTTTTTACAAATATCTATACCGGCATATTTGTACTTTCTTGTGCAGCTATTATCGGCTTCTGGCTGCCAACCGAAACGATAGGCAATTTGTAAAATGTTCAAGATAATATAATTACATGTAAGTCTTAAATACACGTATTTTTGTAATTACGCGACCTAAACCACTCCAGATGTCTGGGATTTTGGCTGTCGTCAATCAAAACAATTACTAACTCAGACTGTCTGAGTCGCATAATTTGAACATAGGTGTAATGTGGGTAGTTTTGGGTTTTCATTTAAAAACTGCTCACCACTCCATACTTATGAAATCGTTTTTAATACCTAAATATTACTTTGGTATTTCCATTGACATTCATTTTCTTTTATGCCAATGTTTTATTACTGAATTTATTTACTGCTAAAGAGGAGAATCGTGCCATCTTTTTTTGTTTTTCTTCCTCTTTTCTTGTGTCAAAAAACTGTTTATTAAGATCGTGATGAGAAAAACTCCCAAGAAACTAATCCTTTTGATGAAGGGAATGTATTGAAAAGCTGGTTAGAAATTATTAGAGTGAGATAATGGAGGTTTCAGTCAAAATTTCAAACTTATTATAGGATATCATGGCTAGAGCAGTGATCATTAGCTCAAATGGTTTGTGACCGATGACTTTTCATCTGCCAGTTTCATCATGACACACCCTTTTTGGAGTGGTTAAAAAGTCTTCAAAAAGAGCTTTTCTACTGTCCTGTTTTGCCACATCTTCCCTGGTAACACTTTTAGCATCACCATTAATCCTTTTCTGTCCACTATTCCTCTGTTTTCCTCTCCCAGTCCTTATCCCCTCTTCTTTATTTTTAACCTACCTTTATTCTCCCATGTTCCTATCCCCCTGTTTCTCTTACTCTAACCCCCTCTTTACTTTACTATCCTCTTCTGCCACTCACTATCCTCTCCTTTCATGCTCCTTGTCCTACACCCCTCTCCCCCACCCTACCTTTATTCAACTTCTTTCATCCTCTTCCTCAACCCATGTCAGTCCGTATCTAAACCTGCTTCTCTTTCTCCGACCCCTATACATCTACTCCCCCTTCATTCTCCCCTCCCTCAAAATGCCTTCCCACATGCCACTTTCCTACCCCATTTATGCAATCCCATTCTTGCATTCACTTTCCCCATCTTCTCATTTTACCCCTTTTCCCTCACCCAATTCCACCCTTTTGCTCTTATTCAACACCCATTAACTACAACTGATAAAGCAAAAATTGCAATTAATCTCAAATATCTCTATTTCTCTGTCTCTATTTAAAGTATTTAGATTCAATTTTGTATTGTCATTTTAGGCTATTCCAAGCCTCTTAAGTGCTATCCACTAATTGTAGAAAAGTGTCAAAATATCGGGTACAACTACACCATCGTTGATACACAGAGACAGAAGTTATCAACAGAAATTATTGAGCGAGACCTAAGCCAAGAGACCAATGACAGTAGCGCCTGTTCCCTGCCTCGTAAAAGATTTATCTGCACTGAGTATCTGCCTGCCTGCATAGACAACTCCATGGCCATTTACTGTCGCGATAAATGCGAGGAATTCTTTGATCAAAAATGTACAACGATTTTTAGTTACCAGAAGGACATTTGCATGGAATTTCCTGCAGGGAATTCTTCTGTTAGTATTTGTAAGAAGACGCAATGGCCGAGAGCAGAAAATTGGTATGCACATAGAGAGGAACCTACCACTCGCCCAGTAGGTAAGGGGTCTATATATTGGTCACTGTTACATAAGTTTTGAATACCTAATGAATGAACAGCCAGGCTAAGTATATAAAGTCATCACAGAGTGTTGGAGGCCACCTTAACCAATTGTTGTGGGCCGAGATTTTTTCCCCTTTGTTTATTTCTATCTAGGTCTTGAATGTGAAATTAATTTTTCCCTTTTCGAAGTTAAAAGCAACAAGCGACAAGACCTGAAACCAAAAGTAAACGTCTGCGGTCAGATGTTAGCTGAGTTTTGGGACACACACTTGATCTTGGGAATCATAGCAGCCTGCCATTGTAAAAAGACTAAAATGGCCGCATGTAAATGGGTGAATTACTGCCTTGGGGACTTGGCATGTAGCTCAGTTTCGGCTGTGACAACGATTTTGAAATAGGTGTATAAGAGTGTTTTAGTTATCTTCATCATCATCTTCACCCTCACCGCATACCATCACCATCGTGATTATCATCGTTATCAGCATCACCATCACCCACATCATACCATCGTAAATTACCATGTCAACACCATCATCGCCCTCCTCCTCCTCCTCCTCCTCCTCATAATCATCACCCTTATCAGCTTCATTTATAAGATCAGACACCATAAACTTCTGCATAACGAAAAAGATGTGAGATAAGGTGAGAGACACGAGACGATTTGCAACGACGATTTTTCGCGCAAAAATGAGGGAGATTCAAAAAACTTGCAACATGTTGCCGTGACAAAGATTGAGCAGAAAATTGTCCCATGTGCCATGCTACAAGAAACCAATTTTTTGGGTAACATTCGCGCAGTATTGTTGCACGAAAAATCATTGTTGCGAATCATCTCGTGTAACACCACGCAAGCGTCTGCACCTTCCATTTAAAAAATAACGGCCAGTTACTTTACTCGACAAAAAAGTTCTACATTATTCATCTGGGTGATTATATGATTTCTTCATTTTACAGCAACTATATCATCTCGTCAAACTACTGCAGCATTACCTTCCCACGACACTACAGACATTAAGCAAAATGGAAAAGTTTATTCCTCGGGTTCACTGATAATTCCGTACTGGAGCACTGGAATAGGAGTTGGAGCACTCGCATACATCTTTTTATAACTTTGGTAAGAATTGCTAATAACACGATCATATGGAACATACTCGAAAGTGATAAAAGTGAACATGAAATATTCAATTCAAACAAATTGCATTTTATTCATTTACTGTACTTTGAGACCCACAAACATGGTTTGAAACTAACACGATAATAACGAAAAATCAAGAAAATCAAGTAAAAACAAGTACAACATTTTTAAATGCACGATTTAGTTTTTCCTATGTAATTTCCCTATGGTCTTTTTGCTCGCTTCTATGTAAAAATACTTCCTACGACTTGGCGGCTGTGAGATCACTTCCACAGAACAAATACAGCATTTCATGCCTTCTTGACAAGTCAGACCATCCCAGGCTCCGTGGCTTTTTGACTAATTTTCTTTACTTGTCCAATCTTTTTAGTCCTAGGTACTTGCTCTGCTACCATAATTAATGAGAACCTCGTTACCATAGCTACAAAATCATCTGGTGTTAAGTATGCCAAAATTGGAGCTTCAGGCCGTCGCTCTGTCGATTTGAAGGATGACCTGAATATGTATCATCAGAGAGAAGACAAGCAAAGCTATAAAGTTTAAAAGTATGAATCTATTTGATCTACAAGATCTGCTAGGTGTATGGGATTGGTGGTGCCACTCATTTCCTCTCATACAGCAACAGGCAGGTAGACCGAGGTACGCGGCTGCCCTTCAATTCCAAATGTTCTAAAGGGGAAGGGCAGCCACGTGTATCATTGTCGTCGTTCTACGAAAATTGTAGAGCGTTACGTCTAGATAGGGTCTTATCAATGGAAGTCTTTCATCTATCCAAAAAAAGAACAACAACAACAACTCAGGTCTGTTATACAGAAGGGGGACTGGGGACTTCTTGGTTGTAAACTCAGAAGGAACCCTCACCTCTTCCCCCCTCAAAAGAAAAAAAAAAAAAAAAGAGCCTGCTTGCAGGCTAAGATGAAATATCTGTTTTTATACACATCCAGGTTAAGTGTAAATAAAATAGGGGACCGATCCCAAATCCTTGAATCTTGATTGCCTACTCTTCTAGGGGGTTATTTTGTGATAGCCCACTAGTAGAGAATAACGAATCAAAACAATGACGTTTGCCTGACCGGCATTTTGCCGAAAGTTTTCGGGCTTTTTATTTTCTATCACTGTCAGAATAGACTAATTTGTTCAAGTTATTCTAAAAAGAATTAGACCTCTCGCTCTCATCAGGTAAGAGTCAACGAGTCAATTAGCCCATGATATTCCTTTGGCTTATGTACCAGGAAATAACATATTCTCTCTCTTTTGCAAATGAGTAGGTATTTCTTATTTAGGCGCTGGACAAGTTACTCAGACTCGCTAACATAAAAAATATAACCAAAGTAAAACAAAAACTTACCACTACTATCAAAAAGTTAGCCCGCATTTCGATAAAAAGCGATTTACTAAGAAGTTTTAAATTTAGAATTTGTTAAAGTAAAATGTTAATAATTGAATCACGTTTGCAATAAATTTTAGCACAGTAACTGGAAATTTTGACATGCTATTGTAAGAAGACAAGGGCATTAAATGCTTTTGAAATCGTTCACGAAAGAAAAACGTGTGGTCGTAGTCGGGCTATTTTTGTAATGTACTCTGTTGATGTTTGGCTATTTTTGTACTGTACTCTGTTGATATTTAAGGCTATTTCTGTAGTGTACTCTCTACTGATGTTTGCCTATTTTTAAAATGTACTGTTGATGTAATTTAAGAACTTGGTAAGTAGATCATGTCTTAGGTCCTTTAGGGTAAAGAAATTAAATCTCAAGATAAATGAATGTAAGGACAACACAGCAAACGGGTGAGCCAAGATTTTTTGAGAGGGGGTGCACCATTTATGTTCGGGACTCCAGCACCAATAATTGACTGTAGCTAACTCATTTCAGGGTGTTGCGCACCCCCTGAACCCCCTCCCCCCTAAATGCGCTCCCTGACAAAGAGTCTACAGGATATTAGGTGCAAGATGAGGGGCTTTGCCATAAAAACCCACAGCAGCAACTGAGCAAAAACTAAATGGACCAGAAGTGCTACAAAATGAAATGTGATGAAAAAGCCCATTGTTTGCGTTGAAGAGGCTGAAGAAACTAAACAGAAGAATGGACTTTATAGTTGGAGATAGCGAAAGGAACTATAAAGCGAAGTGCTTCATAAAGAATGAATGGCTTAATCAAGGTGCTGCACGATAAAGAGACTGCTGCCAACTAGAGTTACTAGGTGAAGATGCTGCAACTCAAGTTGACTGGAGGCAAGATGAGGAAGTGAGAATCTTACTGAATTCGCAAAGAGTACAAAATAAGTATACTGCAATTAAAATAGATTGGCTGCTTGACAGGTAAACTAAGAAAACAAGGGTCCGTTTCGTCGCTTCCCCGCGAAAAAATGGAAGGGCGTCTGTCTTTTCAGGCTAGTTGGGAGGATATGGATTATATAGCCAGCACGTTTCACAAAATGATGCCGCACTTTTGACTCATCTACGATTTCGTAGTGAAAACTTACCAAAAAAAATCGTGTCGTGCTCCACAGCTTTGCTTGTTCATTTCCTATTACAGACTAGCTTCATGATTAATCAGACTAATTGGACGTGCAGTTAACCGGATTAGGAGTGGCACAAAAGACTAAAAACATTACTAAATCATAACAGGAATCAAAGACTCGTGACCCCATTTGAAGACTAGCTCTGGTTATAAGAAGTTGCAATCAATCATAGTCTACGTACTACTCGTTTGGTGCTAATTAGTTTCCATCCTTAGCATTGCAGATAAGCAAAACCTTTTTTCAACTTCCACTTGCTTTAAATGGAACTGAGTAATGTATTGAAGTATAAAATATACTAGAATGATTAAGAACAGGAATTTATTAGTTTACGTTCAGTATCAATAACCCTTCATGCCACATACTTTTCATAACTGAACATTAATCTAAAATCAATATCAGTACACGTGCTACGAGAATCAGCTCTCCCTTTTTGGAGCTGATAAAAAAGAAATCTTCATCTCCTCTCTTTAGTTTATAAATCCCATATGAATTGCTTTAAAGAAATGCATGTGCAGCTTTTCCCGCCATTTTACCTATCGGGAGCAAAAATATATCAATTGATGTTCTGCTTGACTTCATGATTGTTTAAGTTAAATTAGCATTCTTGGTGCACGTTATTTCTATGTTTGGAATTTCACAAGCGTAATTTCACTCGTACTTCTAAAGTTCATAGATCTCTTCCAGTCACGAATTCTTATCGATTTCCTGGATCTGGTGGCGATAGCAAACCCAAATATTTGGCTTCCTCTTCAACCAATAGTTCTCTATTTTGTTTTCTTATACATTTATATTCAAGGTGAGTACACATTTCTTTTATAAACGCGTCGCTGATCCTTAGAAGCTCAGAAGCCAATCATCTCTATCGTTGTAGTCAAATTAGCATATCGAATAGTCAGACGTACATTAAAAGCTACGAGAATAGTTTTAGTACCATTATTGTGCAAATGTGGTAACTTTTCTCAATCATAGTATTCGATATTTGATCTTAACCTACCAAATCTCTTTGATAAACAGATTATTGACTTAGAAGATTGGAAACTTGGGAAAACAACTGAGCTAATGCCATGATGTGAGTATTCTCTTTCAATATAACCACGTTGTTAGTGACAGAAGCACGCATAGACACTTGACCAACTTGTTTGTACAATTGTATATTTTTACCCGCGAGTTCTCCTGTGTAAATTGAACCAATCTTCACTTAAGGTGTGAAAATCAAGCATGGCACCTGTACTCACTGTTTTATAATTTTTATTGTCCCAACTTAGGTGTTGTTTGAAGACCTACCTCGTTTGGTGTGCACTCGCAATATGTGCATTTGGAAGAAGCTCATTACAGTATTCATCCGTTTGCCAACCGTTTCCCAAAAAAATGGGTCTTGAGAAACTATGTGGCTATCGAGCAATGGCCGAGTACGAGCATCTATCACATCTAGATAGTGCAATAAGAGCTGTGCACTCAGTATCCAAATTGATAGGCTCTTGTTCACCGTACGCCAACTTGATTATCTGTTCAGTATACATTCCACGGTGTGTCTCTAACATAGACGGACCGTATCTGCCGTGTAGGAGAGTTTGTGATGAGTTTAATAACAAGTGTGGAGAGAAAATTCTTAAATATGGAATGGAATGGATCATAGGGATGTGTCAACTCCTACCGGTCAAGGATGATCCTAAAACCTCGCTGGGTTATCTGGGCCGTTGCTTTGAACCGCCAAACTTCAAGACCAACATCACGATCAATAGTAAGTTTTTCCTTTTCTCTTTATTCCTTGTTTTTTGGTTCTAATTCTTTTTAAGTGGATAGTATATCAAGAATATCATATGTCTATTAAATTCTCGTTCGCTTTTTCGTTTTGATACCCTCGTGCTCCTCAGGTATTTCTCCTTTGTAAATTTGTTCGTGAATCTGACACTGATGTCATGTTGAAATATAGATATGTGCATCAAAAGAGAGAGAGAGAGAGATGACTTCGCTGTTATTTTTTCTTGGAGTTTTTAAAGCGCTAGCTATCTGAGAAATGAGAGCAACAACCAAAAATGATCGCTTAATGAAATGTTTCTTTGCTGCATTTCTTGGTTTCTTCATGCATATCCCAACCCAGCTCAGGTCCATCGGTTTTACTCAGCTGAAAAATGACACGCTCGTGGTAGTTTTTCTAGGCTTTTAGAAATATTAGCCCAAATTCAGTAATGAAAGTGATAGATACACCCACCGTTCGAGCACCCAACAACAAACGAACAATTTCTTTATTCTTGAGCGGGAAAAAAAATACCTTCTATTTTTGAATGATATATCGGCTTAAAAGTGTCGTAACATCGATTCAACTTATTGTCAAACTTATACCGCTTCGTCCTTTTGGTAATGATATACTTTCCTGTCATTCAGTTTTTAAAAACAAGGTCAATGATTGAGCACCCTCAGCTCGACTACGACACACCTATATAGATTAATATCTCGTGCAACAGACAGCAAGCATAATATCAGTGAATCTCTATACATGAGGGGGGTGGGGAGTACAGAGGTAAACTTTTAGTCAGTGTTTTTAATGCCATCCGGTTTGACTGTGTACGTGCTTTCTAGCATGAGCGGATTTCAGTGTGATTTTAAACGATAGCTGCTCTAAACCAATTAAAAATATTCTATTCTTCAAATCATCCAATCACGAAATACAAATTAAATGTGGAAGCCATTGTAGTGTCAAGGTGCGTGTTGTATGTGTTCCTTGCCTTCATTCTATTCTTGCTTTCAGTTATTTTATTTTTTATATATTCATTTATTTTTTTCAGGTAAACCTCAGTCTCTCAAATGCTACCCACTTGTCATCCCAATATGCCAGAACATTGGCTACAACTACACAGTCCTGAACACCTATAAACAAAAAGCATACATATCATACGCCAACCGGAAACTAAGCGCCCCTCCAAAAGATAACTCAACCGTTGACTGCCCTCTAGCGCGTAAGAGGTTCTTCTGCACCGAGAATTTCCCAGCGTGCAAAGACAATAGCTCTGTAGCCTTTTATTGCCGGCATAGATGTGAGGAATTCTTCCATAGAAATTGTTCATCGCCGTTCTTTTACCAGAAGGACATGTGTATGGAGTTTCCCATTGGTAGCTCGTCTGTTGATATTTGTAAACAAACTCACTGGCCGAGAGCTCAAAACTGGCCTTCAGTTAAAAGATCATCCGTCATGACAACTACCACACCAACCGGTAGGGACTAGACTTTTGTTTATTTCGCAATATACCGCTGTGTTTCTTGTTTGCAGACTCGTCGCAGGGTTAGCCTTATTTCAGTGTCAAAATTTTCATAAATACCGACGATAAAGGCTGTGAATGAGCAAATTCAACAACCCAAAGACTTTCAAATTCCACGGACCTTCACTGAAACACGTGATATTCTACACAAAAGCGAGGCTAGCCCTGCATAACAGAGAATTGGAATGTAGAGTACTCTTGTTATTTTTGGGTCTGAAGAAGGGGACAGACGAGGAAAGAAAGAGTAAAAGCTACAGCTTAATTTGACGAAGTGTTTCAACGTCCCACAAGCAAAACGAAGTCTGCTAGAAAACTGCACTCTGAGATTCCGATTACAAACAGTTTTGCACATTTGTCTGGGATTTCTAAGATTAGAAATGTGAAAATCAAATTCAAGTAATGCAGGAAACCCTTGTAAAAACAGGCGGTTTATGATGTTGTTTGTGGGACAAGATGTATTCCGGTGGGAAAACCAGTGCTACAGTGCTACAGCAGTGGAAACCACGAGTTCATCTGCCAAGCAAAAACTGTTTTCCGTTATTATCATTGAAAAGCGTTCGTAAAAATGGTTGGCATATTAACATCACAACAAGGGCAGATCCAGGGGAGGTGTGCTAGGGGGTGCGAACCCCACCCCCTGAGATGGGTGACTTACAGTAAAAAAATTATGGATTTAATGCTATTTAATTTGGTGCTCGAGTCCCGAACATAAAAGGTGCACCCCCTCAAAAAGTCCTGAATCCGCCCCTGCACAATGCTTTCTTCAGTAAACATGAATTATTTGCATATGTATATACATAAGATTTTATCTCCTATTTACTTTTTTTTACAGATTCTGTTTCAAACACTGAACTGCACCACCCAACAAACAAGCCATCAGGTAGGTTAGGTTTATATACACCTCATCAAAAGCGAAACGAGAAATAGTCAAAAGTCATACGAAGACTTCAATAAATTTTTGGCAAAAACTGTTTTCCGTTATTATCATTGAAAAGCTTTCGTGAATATGGTTGGCATATTAACATCACAACAAGGGCAGATCCAGGGGAGGGGAGTAAGGTGCGCACCCCATCCCCCTGAGATAGGCGACTTACAGTGAATAAATTATGGATTTAATGCTATTTACTTTTGGTGCTCGAGTCCCGAACCTAAAAGGTGCATCCCCTCAAAAAGTCCCGGCTGAATGCTTTCTTCAGTAAACATAAATTATCTGTATATGTATATGCATAAGATTTTATCTCCTATTTGATTTAGATCCCTTGGGGGGGGGGGGGGAGACTATGTTGAAACAAAAACCCCTCTTTCTTTTTCTTTTTCTTTTTCTTTTTCCTTTTTTTTTTTTTTTTTTTTTTTTTTTTTTTTTTTTTTTTTTTTTTTTTTTTTTTTTTTTTTTTTTTTTT
>WUAP02143290.1:0-11897 GCA_015163945.2 Stichodactyla helianthus | reverse complement strand
CCATATATGGTACAAGCGACTAGCGGTCCCTAACAAGCGATATGAAGCACCTAACAAGCTAATAGTGGGCCGCAAATTAAGTTTGACTCAGAAATTTTTTTAGTCTTGAAATCTTATCCTAAATTAAAAAATTCCAAGAAACAGTCGAGAAATTGTTGAGAATCGAACGCGGAAACCTTCAATACCAATCCCTCCATTTCCCCTAAACCTAACCATTTCCACTGGGAGTCAAAGGAATTTTTCCCACATTTGTAACAATTGTTATTAGCATACACAAAACCAAAATATATTCATGAATACATTTTAGGGACCGCTATTCGCTTGTTAGGTGCTTCATATCGCTTGTTAGTTGCCGCTATTCGCTTGTCAAATAATACCATATATGGAATACGTACGACAACCCATCTCGAGCCTTTTTTGACCTTCCTGACACAGATAAGAGTAGTACCTGTACTCTTTACCAGCTCTACCCCCCAACCCTCCGTCACAGGTAACCCAATCGGCCTCAGGCATGCCAGCATCACTTGTTATGTAATCGAAAAATATATCTTTAATCTACAATAAAAAGTGAGTATTTCTAAAAGGAGAGCACTAATACATCCACAAAATTACCATTAGAGAGATAGAAAACAAGGAAATTGAGTTACGTCATAGGTTTAAACAGTGATAATCATGATGGACACAGCTGTTTTTAAAAAATCTGTAACAGTCTGTGTAACGTAAGTACCATCACAGCTGTATTTAAAAATACATCGTGATGGTATTACCAAAATAGGAGAAACACCTGATGAAAGCTCAAGGTAAAATGTGATTGTAATTTTGGGTGCAATCTTTGAAAATTCCGAGGTAATATCTTTGTAATATCCATGACAAAAGCGAATTTTTCAAAAATATGCCTGACACGTGATCCCAATTGCGTTACCGCCAACTAAACAGGGTCATTACAGGTCAAAGGACATGAAGCGTGCCCCTCTAGATTCATTAACGATTTCATTATTCGAATATTGAGTTGATTATTCGACCTGAGTTTTCATTAATAAAATAGAAGGCTCCAAGCCTCAAAATCCATTTTCTACTCGCATTTTGATTGAATTCTTTAACGAGTGCCATAAATAAGTAGGAAAACTCCACAGAAAGGCCAGGATGACGTTTGCAAGGCTTTTCCGATCAAAATTCAAGTAGAAAATCAATTTTGAATTCACGAGTCTTCCGTTTTATTGATGAAAATTTAAAGTAAAAAATCAACTCAATATTCGAATAATGAAATCATTAATGCAGTCTAGGAGGGAACGCTTATGTCCTTTGACTGTAATTAGAGGGTGGACTGAGGGCTGGTCGCCATTTCAGGAGTGTTACTTGCATGAATTTTGGTGACCACCCCTCCCCTATTTGCGTCCCTTATGTACCACGTATGATTATTATATAGAGTGATTGCAAAAACCCCATGAAATAGTTAGTAGTCTAATAAAGGTTAGTAAACACTAATTCCATTGTTTTCTTTTGTTGGGATTTGACTATTAGTCAGTGATTATTAGATTTTGTTTCACGGGTTTTTTGCAATCACTCTAAATGTTCTAAATATTCCCAGTACAATACAATAAAATTTGAAATGTGGCAGAGGCTTTTTAGTCAGTCTGTATATTTTTTAAGATAAGAAATCCAAGGATTTTTCGTCCATTCGTTTTTCCTTCTTTTTTTACTTTGAATTTACACATTACGTAACGCTATTCACGTGACATATTTGTATAATTTTCTTTAACACGGTCCGAAGACAATACTAGTAAAAGCAATCGTATGGAAGTAGTTCTTCATAGAAAATTTCTGTCATGTCCAGTAAGACTCCTTAGGAATTGGGCTCAAAAGTTTGTCCCTTCGTTTTGGCGTCGAGGAAGTATGGACGAAGAAGCAAAACAAGAAACAGCTAAAGGAAACTACGACAATGCGCTGGTCATCTACGAACGTCTTCTGGCCGATGAAGGAAGTCAAACATTCGAGGTGCTTTTGGGTAAAGCACAGACCTTGATTGCCCTAAATCGGTTTAGGGATGCTGTGGATTGTTACAGGATTGCTTTACGTATATCTGAGCTTAAAGAGAAGGACATTTTACCGTTTATAGATGGACTAGTTAATAAAATATCCACTGGCGTGTCGTCACAGGCCTTGGAAACTTTAACATATGAACAGGTTCTGTGTCCAGTCTGTAGAGGAATAACAGTCGATCCTACGACACTTCCTTGTGGGCACACGAATTGTCAAAGCTGTGTTGTGAAATTACCAAGCAAAGTCTGCAAAGTTTGCAATAAACCCTTCTGTTCCTATAAAGTCAAGGTGAACGTTGTGTTACAAGAAATCCTCAAGAAGCACTTCCCGAGTGAAGTCAAAGCAACGACTTTGCGGTTGGAGGGAAATAATCTTCTAAAAGAAAACAAACCAGAACAAGCTCTTGAAAAATATTCAGAAGCTCTAAAACTGCGTAAGTACTACATTGAAAAATTATCCATGTTTTTATTTTATTTTATTTTGTATTTTTGGACCCTTTTACTTGCTTACATAACTCAGGTATATGGTACTTAAGCTTATATGCATATATGTATTGAGTACTTGTGTAACGTATTTATTTGACAGATGGTTATTGAAAAGGTGTTATTTCATACTAAGGAATATATCACGACGTCAACTATCGCCTATGATTTATAAAATAGCGCTAAAATTAAATCACACTCATGCTAATTATGCACAACGATGAAATAGAATATTGGTTATATGGTTACGTAATAACCACCATTTTTATCAAAGATTTCTAGAATATTAACATTATGCGCGGACTTGCCTGGAGGCTAAAGATCAAGCCTTTCGTTTTCAGAATATGGTTTATATGAATTTATTCATTCTTTTTTGCATGGTGTGCTTCTACTTATAATTGTAATAGTATTATTATTATTATTATTATTATTAATAGTTTCAATTTTTTTTTAATTGAAATTTTTTGTGAGTAATATGTGAAAACAGAGTTAATAGAGGGGACTATTAACTCTGGTGAAAAAAGCAAATTTTAGAGTGTGATTTGTGAATTCCAGGTTTATCATGATGTATATAGAGGATATTACACGGCGTTGTGAAGATATGAAGTTTATCTTCGAGTGGTGAAAACAATATTTCACAAGTGAGCGCAGCGAATGAGCATACAACTTTCAGCTCACATGTTGATTTTTACAGAGGGAGGAAAACCAGATAACACAGAGAAAAACCCTCATGGCAAGAAAGAGATACAACACATTTAACAAATCTACTCACATGTGGCATCCACAGGGCTCAAACCATTGACACCACCCAACCAAATCACATTGGTGAGAGGCAAATGATTTACTGCCCATCAATGCCACCCAACTCAGTATTCCATATGTGCCATGCACCATGGGATACCTAATCGATGACCTATAAAGCATGTCATAAATGCTTTTATAACATGGCTAAGATATAATGCGCACTCTGATTGGCTGGCTACCTATGAAAAAGAAATGGATGGTTCATGGTGATATAGTGCACGCTCTCACACGCTGACGTCAAACCCATTTCAAGTTCTTTCAAGCCTCTTTTTTAGAGCAAAAAACTGTCTTTTAGGATACAAATGTTGATTAAAAACATACTGTAGATTATTGTTCTATTGAAAATTTTCCGTGGGGAAACATTTTTTATGTTTTTTCGAGAGCAATCTTAACAACTTTTCTCTTCAAAAATTACTGAATGAATTTTCAAATTACAATGATTTCTGCATGCGCTAGGACACTGACAGAAGAAAATAAACCCTTTTCTGACATGTAAAAGCTCTAGTTATGTTATAAAAGCAATGGTCAATGCTTAGCTGAGCATAAATCTAGTTCTGGATGCACTTGGATAGTTGGGAGAGCACTCTGGTAGCTCTGAGTTGCTCTCAGCTCTGCCTCGAGCAACTCTTATGCTATCATCGTGCTCTCCCAACTATCTGCGTGCATCCAGAACTAGATTTACGCATGCTGAACATTGACCATTCCTTAACTAAGGGACTGGTCAGAAAATAAAGAAGGGGCTAGTCATGAGAAAATAAGCCATGTATGATATGGCGCTGTATTGCAGCTAATTTATCATTTTTGAGGCACTAGGGTTGGCCTTTCTAAAGCTAAATATTTATGGCCCACCCTACCTCTGACGAGTCCCTAAGGCTTATTATAGGGCAAGGTAATTTCACATTGTCTGTCATTTGCCAATTTTGCAGTCCAATTATAACTTATGGTACAGAGCACCTTAACCTTTTTTTTTGTTGTTCACCTTGCCATAGAATAAACATCTTATTACAGTAACCTTGCTTGCTCAGTCCATATGTAAGTTATGGAACCTCATTTTTTTTCCACTTAATGCCCTGTGTGCTATGAACTTGGGCCATAAAGGCAGTGGAAAAATCTCAGTCCATGACTTTATGGGACTCACTGCTCTGAAATTCTATTAAACAGCTCATCTTCCATGATAACGTTTATCACAGGAAGCATAACAACCATTGTATGTTTGGTTAGGTTCTTTTCAGGGTATTGTTAACCTGATGCATTTCATCATCAGATCCCAAAGACCCTCTCCTATGGAGCAACACCTCTCGTGTCATGACGCAGCTTGGTAGATTCCAGGAAGGACTGGAAAATGCAATAAAAGCATGTGAATTGAATCCTAACTGGCCCAAGGTAATATTAAAGGATCTGAAATATATGTTGACAAATATGCAAAGTCTATTCAGGGAACCATTACCATGAACCACAGGAATCCCATTTTCTGCAACTTTCATCAGTTTAACTTTGAGGTGTTTGGGAGAATAAGTCAGATAAATAATGGCTAATTATTTAATTTCTTACTATTAGGGCTACTACAGGAAGGGTTGTGCATTGATTGGGCTACAGAAAAATGCTGAAGCAGCTGTTGCATTTCTGACATGTCTTTCTAAAGACTTGAATAATTCCTGGATGAAAAAGTCAACAGTTGAGGTATTGTGACAGTTGCTGCTTACTACATTGGTTTTTATGGACTTAACATGAAAGGGCCAAGGGAATGATGCTCTAAAAAGATATCCATTCAACACTGAGATACAGGCCCAGGGGGTACGTCCTTTGTCCAAGTGGTAGGGGTGATCAGCATTCAGTTTTGAAAACAACCCCTAAAAGGTATGCATAGATTAAAGGAGCTTTTGAAGACGTTGATTTCAACCCCTATAAAGTATGACTATATGTGATAATTTTATTGAAATCTTATAAATAGACATTTTGGTACATCAAACACTTTGTTTCTCAAGGGATTTGCAAAGTATCATCATATAGTCATATAGTCTGTTCTTTAATGAGAGAATGAATAATAATTGGCCCTAAAAGGTACAGAGTCATGTTATGTAATTGACTTTCGAGTTGGAACCCCTAAAAGGTTCACACAGGAAATATTTTCAACCCTAAAAGGACCTCTGATCACCCCTACCACTTGGACAAAAGGGAGTACCCCCCTCTGGGAAACAGATCAACATTTGCCTGCACCCAATATGCCCCCCTTCTTATTGTTTAGCCAACTCTAGCTCTTCCACACACATTTTAGGGGTCATTAATACAGGAGGGTAGGATAGAGAGTAAGACTTTTTGCTTGGGGGTAGATTCTGCATTTAATCAGCAGTTATTATGTGGGGACTATATAGAAGTGCTTGCCCAGCAGAGGAGAAAAGGATTTTTTTTGACTCGACACCCATTTCTTCTTCTTTGTACTGCTAGGTAATACACAAGCTGTTTTACCAACTTCCCACAACATCAGACCAGAAAACTGAAGAAAATGAACCAAAAGGAAAAAGTGTGACAAAAGAAAAGTGTCAACTGAAAGAAATGATCGAAATGATCGAAAAATTAAAGGTAATGGATGCTCAAGATGTCGGAAAAGCAGAATCGCACGGTAAGTTGGGGGTTGTCATCTATCATTAATTTACTACTTTCTTTCTGTATTAATATAGTACAGATTCAGGCGTCCTAGCTGATTTTTACCCTTAAGTAGATATGACGAGAATACCCGATATTGTTACCCCGGTTCGCCCCCTCGAAGGCCTGGTATGCCTGGTAGATTTCACGGCTGTGAACAAATCACGCCGCACATTGCACCAGACGGAAGTGACGATAGAATAGCTTTGTATGAGTGCAAAACATACGGTACTCACTAACAGCACGTACACGGTACGGTATGCAGTAACATTGAAAACCTCGTCTTATTGTTTTCCTATGAATTATCCAATCGCAACACTTAGTTACGGTTGCGGAAAGGTACAGTGCGGCTAGGAATTAGCCACATGGTTTTACTATCAGGCCCGGTTCAGACGTCGACTTTTCCATGAGCCGAACTCATTGAAAACAATGGATAATTAGGCGGTCTTCTTTGATGTAATTAGGTTCGGCTCATGGAAAGTTCGACGTCTGAACCGGGCCTCATATAGCAGATTTCGTATGCTGTCATGCATGGTTCGTACAACCTTGAAAAGTCCTTGAATTTCATCATTTGTCTTGAATTCTATTTTTCGTTGAAAAAGTCCTTGAATATTGGGGAAAAGTCCTTAAGAAAATAGAAATAGTCCTTGGATTTTATGGATTTGACAAATTTCACAATTATTCTAACTGAGGTTTTAAAGAGAACTTTAGCCGGTTTTCAGTTTCAGTTTCGGTCTGTTTTCATTCTTAAATCTAATGGCACTGATAACCTCATTTTCGTGTTTTGGGGTGCGCCAAGCATGTGCTTTGGTTATCTTTGGTTCTTGCGAATTAGCGGTCAAGTAATCAATCTTTTCAGCTCAAAACAAACCCTAGAAGGATTGCTGACATGTAATGGTAACACACAATTAAACAGAAACACTGCTTGAGATGGAGATAATCTATGTTGCTGTCCTTGAAAATTTAACATTTGCCCTTGAAAAGTTCTCGAAAGTCCTTAATTTTTTTCTCGACAAAGTTGTACGAACCAGACTGTGAAAAGGTCGCGGCGCGGTCAGTGCCGTAAGGATGCCTTACCGCAACCGTGATGTCTTCTAGAATTTTGATGTGCCTTGCCGCGCCTTGACCGTGTCACGACCGTGTTCGTGCTACAACCTTTTCGCATTCATACAAAAACTGCTCTATGAAATCTGCTCTATATGTTGAATAAATAACTGTGGACGAGATCATGCAGTCAGAATGCTAGGAAACGTGTCGTCACGTTCATGGAACGATAAGTCCCTGAAACCGAACGTTTTTCACTGTCATACTGAGATATGAATTACGAAATTTAGCTGTGGCTCACTGCTATTTTCCGTGGGATTTTAGTCTGTCCGTGTGCTAAAATCTGATAACTGGCTCCGACATTTGTGGTGGATGAATGTGAGGGTCATATGTCCTGGCGATTCGTCTGGTATCGGTACTCTCTTTGAATCCTTTTGGTGCGGTATAATCAATGAAATAACCACCGATACCAGACGTTTTCTTTCTTCTCCACGCGTCGCTTCTACGGCTTTCCTTGAGATAAAAGGTAAAGGGAAGAAAACCTCTGAGATCAGGGTACTTGGTCGACAGTTTTAGCTTGAATATCATCATCAGTCAGCATTAGCATCGTTCGAAATAGATCGACAATCTACGCATGCGTGTTTCAGCGAGTGACTGATTGATGTATCGGTCAGCCAGTATTATCTATACCTATGTTTTTCGTATTAGAACCGTGCGAAAAGAAAGCGAAGCCAGACCCAGCAAGCTGTGAAATCTGTGACACGGATGACTTTGAATGCACCTTGTGCTGTAGGTAAGAGAATCTTGCAAGTTTTTCCATAACATTTCTGTAAATGTGTGAATTAATGCAGTACTTCTCGTATAAGGCAAACACATTAAGAACCGTAATTAATTAGCATAACACTTAAACATATGGGTAGCACAACATGCATCAAGAGTTCCACACTACTGCTCTAAGCGCATACTCAAGAGGAGAAAAAGTTAAAAAAGTGAGACCATGGGTTATAAAAATTGCTACATTTGATTTGCATTTATCTCATCCAGTGCAACGTGAAAATGGATCGGTTTCTAGCTTTAGTTTTGACATAAGTTCTGTAGTAGAGCTAGAATTTGATCATGAAAATTTCACACTTTTATACATATATCTGCTGTACTCTTATTAAGAAGACCAAAGTTTTGTTATGTCACAATATTTCTAGGAATGTACATACTTTCTGTACATCGACGAATTCTTATAACAGTTTTTCGTATATTATTTTAAAGATTTCTTCTTGGGACGATACGCCCAAATATGTTAATTTTAATGTGATGTAAACCTTTAATCCAGTAAGAACCAGTTTGACGTCTTCTAGCCTTTAAAAGTAAGACACACTCAGAGTAACTTCAACCTAAAACTTCAACTTTAAAAACTTCAACCTTAAGATTGAACATCAGAAGTATAGATTTCTACAGACTGTAAACTACACACTCAAGTCCAGTAAAAACCAGCGAGTTCTCTATAGGCTGCTTTCACAGTTCTTTATTGCCGAAAGCCAATTCAGAGTCGATCCTGCGCGTTTTCAACTGAAACGAAATTTGACTCACTGACGCTGGATTCCAGAGCTTATTGGCCTTTTTTAGCTTTGACGCAATATGTTTCCCCACTTTCAACCTCTTGGGAATAAGATTCTTCATTTGAGGTAAATCCAATTATCCATGTTAATGTATTTTCTCAAGCGATACCGAGAAACAAAGAAATAAAACCACACGTGACCTAATATGAGAAAAATTACGCCCAATTTGAGCAGGCTTACGAGCTTGGAAAAAGGGCCAAAGAATTAAACATTAGTGCCTGAGAAGTTGCCGTTAATCCTTGATAAATCACCAAAGTGTATGTTTTTTAGGTTGTTGTACGAGCCTGTCACGACACCCTGCGGCCATGTGTTCTGCAGAAGTTGCCTTAACCGCAGTCTTGACCACAATCCAGGTTGTCCAATATGTCGTACTTCACTCTCTCAGGTACTCATCGCAAACGAAGAATCCTACATTAAACTGTACCATGCAGTTATACCAGATAACCCAACTGGCGATACAGTGTCAATGAACTAAGAGCCTTGGTGGAT
This sequence comes from Stichodactyla helianthus, assembly GCA_015163945.2. Classification (NCBI taxonomy): domain Eukaryota; kingdom Metazoa; phylum Cnidaria; class Anthozoa; order Actiniaria; family Stichodactylidae; genus Stichodactyla; species Stichodactyla helianthus. The sequence goes on along the minus strand of WUAP02143290.1, from coordinate 2,782 downwards.
CACCAAACTACATGAATCCGCAATCGAATTAGTCCACCATTTTCCCTTAAGCTATTCCATGATGCTGCACATTATGGGAACGTTTTGTTACCGAGTTTTATCTTACTTGATGTTAATATAGAATTCTTATGAAATTTGTAGTAAGGAAATTACAAACTAAGTTTCTCTCCTTTTTTTCACATTTTCCATAGGTTTTGGCTACAAGAAATCAGGTAAAAAAACTGTAATCACTCAAGAACTAAGTCTATTTCCTATACGTATAGAATTAAATGCAGCTTTATAACTGCTCTATGTTTTTGTTTTATTTACAACAGAGTGTAACAGTTGCCATCGAGCAACTCATGCAGACGCACCTAACAGAAAAGTATGACGAAAGGAAAAAAATCCATCTCGAAGAGATGGAGAAACTTGCCAGGTATTGAACAGTGAACACCTGAGAGAAATAGTCTACGAACTACCAGTCTTAAAACATGTACATTCTCGATTTACAGGCTCTATGTATTTGACAATTTCCAACAAATCTTTTTATAATATAGTTATATTGTTACGCGCACTCTGACTGGCGGGAGACCATGCTCCATCAGAGTATGAAGCTCAGATATCGTCATCATGGCGGCATAGGAGCAAGGAGCAAGAATGGCTCAATTGGTTAGAACGCTGCCTTCTGTGCATGAGGTCCGACTTCGATTCCTAGTGACCTCGCATCCATGTTTCGACTTCTTTCCATTCCGTGTAGCTTTAATTAGCTTTAAATACCCGTAAAATGGAGTATTGATGGAGAGAGGGAGTAAAGGGCGTACCTTCAAGCGCTTCATACATGAGCCCCTGGCTCGGGAGAATTGGGCGACCACTCCCTGCGTTATCGAAGCAAAAGAAATACCTTTACCTTTTCTTTTTATCTTTACCTTTTTTCCGAAAGAAAATAGCTAGGAGGATAGTTAAAACGTCTTTCATTTTTCTTTCTATATTATATAACAAGTAGAACAGTTTCAACTCTGTTCTGTTCAGTTATAGAAGCACTTAGGAAGTGTCGAGATCACTCAAGAAGTGATGAGAATAGACCTTTTACAAAAATGGCGGCCGAAATTTCAAATAATTTAAAATTAGAAACAAATACCAGCACTCAAAAGAGCATCTCAACTTTAGAAAGCCTGCAAAGATTCATTATGTTAGGTGTTATAGTGGCCGAGAATACATTTTTCAAAAGTGGACAATTTATTTTCCTCCCCGCCCCCCGCCAAACTTTTCAGGATTTTTCGATCATAATTGCTGGCTGCCTTTAAAAGACACCCATTTTCTCAACATTTGAAACTCTCTCCTATAAATAAAGTATATTAATATTATCTAATCCATTAAAGTGTTGCAGGAAATACTGAAGACGACATCCCAATTTTCGTGTGCACCTTGGCGTTCCCAATGATGCCCTGCCCGCTGCACATCTTTGAACCTCGGTACAGGCTGATGGTCAGACAGTGTATAGAATCTGGCTCGAAGCAGTTCGGCATGTGTGCGTACGATGAAGAAACAGGGTGAGAATTTTGATCACTGTGGTCACTTTTTATCGTCACTGCTCATTGTCGTCGTCGTCATCATCTGTCATGTATCGTGGACCATTATCTATACATTAGCACCAATATTAACGTCATCATTATTGTCGAAACATCATCATCATCACCACCATGATGTTCAGAATCACCATATCACCACCATCACCAGTACTATCACCATCACCGTCACCATTAATTATATCACAACCACCGTCATCAACACTATCGTCAACATCAACGTCGCTATCGTGCCACACCATCAGCAGCATTACCAGAACCAACATTGCCAGTCACCGTTGTCATCACCATCGTCATCGTCCACATAATCACTACAATATGTCATCATTGTATTTTTTTCCCCCACAAAAGAATTACAGTTACTTGAGAATTATACTGTTATCAGATTTTCAGAGTTTGGAACAATGCTTGAAATCAATGATGTTCAATTTCTTGCTGACGGACGGTCGTTGGTGGATACTGTAGGAGGGCGAAGATTTAAGGTAAAAACAGATATATATTTTATTATACTCAATACAATAGAGTTCGTCATTGTGCAAATACTACTACTGTCTTTATGTGTTATTTATGTTCAACGTTACGATGAAGTTGCTTCTTACAGCTGTTTTATAAGAATGCTTTCATGCCTTTTCAATTTAAATTCAATTGCAAATCTTTCATCGCATTTTCTTTTTAGAAGAGCTACTTGCTACTATGACTGTACTCGTAACCATTAGCTACAGAGGCGTTGGATGCGCATGGCTGATTCTACTTAATTTTCCCCGTCTCTCTTCTTCACTTAGAAGCTACTAAGCATGTCTTAACATTACAGAAAGTTTTCTCTTTTAAATCTTCAATTTTTTTAGTGTTTTTTGTCTTATTCAAAGAATTTTTTCCGCTCGCCTTTTTTCAACCTGCTTGTTAGGCAGCTTTGCCCCAAAACGAAGCGGCCGCGTGAACAGACGGAAATGACGTCATCGATATCCTCGATATGGAAAATATGTCACTGCGTTCCCGGATGTAGTTTCGTATCATGTTTACGAAGGATATGTGGACCGCGTAGCACTTTGAAATACATGTGAATGTGGACATAATTGCATTTCAATTACCGCGACCTAACATCTATTTCACCCCGGCCTGCTCCCAGTCTGACCTTGTAGATCAGCTGGTAGAGCATCGGTAGTACAAATCCGAAGGTCGTGGGTTCGAATCCCAGCGAGGTCGGAAATTAATTTTTC
>WUAP02143279.1:1294-11898 GCA_015163945.2 Stichodactyla helianthus | reverse complement strand
ATTTCAACTCTTTGAAAAACACACTCGTGCGAATTAATCCCAAATTGAACTCGAAACCGTGTGATTACCTATACTAATGACTCGTTATATTAATTTTTCTTTAGCTTATTTGTGGCAGGTTTCCAGAAGCCAAATATTTTTTTACAATTTTATTTGGTGTTATATGAAGCACCAAAATATCTGTGTTGCTTGAGCTGAAAGATAGTCAAGTCGACAGAGATATTGGGGCTGCCTGTGCTACAGTTATTTACTCAACGTGACGTCATTCTTAAACTTCCGGCTTTTGAGGCTTTCGCATGCGGTAGACAACATAATACGTTTTTTCGATTTTCACGCGTATTAAAGAAACTTAGCTTGACGTTTCGATAGCACTGGTGGCTACCTTCATCATTCTGATGAAGGTAGCTACCAATGCAATCGAAAAGTCAAGCTAAGTTTCTTTAATACGCGTAAAAAACGAAAAAACTTACTGTCATCCTGTGTCATACTTCTGCGGGTTTACGTATATGTTATTTTTATCAGCACGATGAGGCAAATACTAAATTACGCACCTTAAATATGACTCTTTCCATGCGGGGAAAAAAAATCAAATATGAATGTTAAGAACTAATACTCCTTATACCTTTATGGCCAAATTTAGATAAAATTCGACATTATTGGTGGCCATTCCTAACCAGAAATCACAGGAAAAATGTTTCGTTTCCCAAATTGGGAACAAATTGGAAAAATGCTACAAAAAAACAATATGGGACAAAATTACCCCAATATTCCTTGAACATTTATTCCATTTTCCTGGGGGTAGTAATGTCCCAATTTGAGAAACGAAAAAATTTCCCTGTCAGGGGCGGATCCAGCTTTTTTAAAGAGGGGGTGCATTTTTTGATGGTAGCCAAAATGGTCTGTAGTCAGCTATGGGAATCCGATCACGTACGTACTGCCGATTAAAGACCGTTAAAGGACAAATACAACCACAGGCTTCCCGAACAAAAAGCGATTGATGAAAAACGTTTATATACGTTTATATTCATTGAGAAAAGCTTTCACAGTCGTCCAAAAAGGGGGTGCGGACGCACCCAACGCACCTCTCCTGGATCCGCCACTGCCTTTGAGTAAAGAACTCTATAAGCTTAATTCATGACTAGAAGATTTTAACTTACTCTGTATAGTGAATCTTGATATTAAATCAAGATAACATAAGCTGCCTTTAATAGACTTCCCTTTCAGCTGTTGATGACGGCTCAGAAGAGTATCCTCCCGCCAGAAATCCTGAGTCTTGTTCTTAGTTTTCTTTTTGCTTGGTCTTTTCGCTGTGCTGGCTTTTAATTTTGTTCTCAATCGAGAACACCAAAACCAAAGCCAGTGCAGTAAAAAGACTCAAAGCAAAAAGAGAGAGAACGAAAAGGGGCCTTTGCTAGAAGGGTAAAAAAAGGGCTTCTGAAGTACAATGGGAACTGGGATTTGCCTGGGAAAATGAGATTTAGATCACTGGGAATGAGAGAAAAAGCAATAAAATGATAAACCTATAGATAAACCTATTTTAATCGATTTATGTTGGTGATTTGGAGGTGGGATTTGTGAAAAATGGTGCTGGGTTGGCAACTCCACTTCAGGATCCTCAATGTTTCAAGTAAACAAAATCAGAGTTATACCATACTTGGTCACCCAGCAAAATTTTTTCCCCTTAAGGCTGCGTTCATAATGTATGGCTGGGGGGGGGGGGGCAGGTATAGAAGCTTTAAGAGCGTTATATAAATTTTTGCATCCTCCCCTCAATGTCCAAAAAAATTTGAAATCCCCCATTAACTGATAAGAAAATTTTCAGACCCCCCTGAATTTCACCTGCCAAACACCCCCCCCAGCCATACATAATGAATGCAGCTTAATTTGTCCTTTCTATCTTTTATGAATGGTTAACTGACATGCATGGGCTGCCTGTGTTAGCCCTATAAACCTGGCTCGATTAAAAAAGACTTTTTTTGCTGAAAATTTAAAATATTCTTTGTTTCAGAGAATATTATCCGCCCTTTTTTACACAAAAGACAAACAAATCTAAGAAATACTAAAAAATATTAGCCGGATATCCGACAGGAAGCGCGCAGAATCCTATCACGTGCACCGCAAACCAGTAGAATACCGTCGGCTCTTAAAACATTCCAAACTTCAAAGTCTTCCAAATGTTGACAGCCGTGGTTTTATAGGAGTGGAAAAAAATACCTTCTGAAGGATTAGCAGCTACTTTTGACTGACGACGCAGAAAGAATGAAGTGTTCGAACGAGATCTCTTTGATTTCTCACCATTTTTTCGCAATCGGTAAGTGAAAAAGACGGTGATTTTTTGACTGTAATTCTGCATGGTCGCGGGTACTCATTCAAATAATTAATTGTCCGAAACTAGAATTTTCAAGTAATGATCGAAAAAGGATATTAAAACTTTATAACTTGACCTTTTCTTCTTGAATTCTTCTCGATATTTAATGCCAGAATTATAAACTATTTATACAAAACAGATCTAGAAGAAAGTTCGCTTACTTTTATCAGAATTTGAACTGAAAATTGAAAATAAACTTTTAACTTGAGCCATTAAGATAAAAAGTAAAACCAAGCTAGAACGTCAAATTGATTTTTTAGCTATAAGTATTTCCTTGTTTAAAAGACCCATTGTACCGGCTTGTTATTTAGAAATCAGTGTGCAGTAAAATATTTTAAAGTAAGCTTACTTATAGGCTAAACGATTGTGGCGAGTGTGGTGTAAAAATTAAGTTAAAATTAATTTAACCAGTGCGAGAGATAATGTCACATAATAATAAAGTTGCAATACTTTAATTTAAGGTTTCTCAGATTAGTGTTTAATTAAAAACGTATCACATAATTATTATTTATTTTATGACAAGATAATTTCATGTGCTGTCATTGACCAATTTGCAGTCCATATCTTATGGACCACCAACCCTTATTTCTGGTGTTCACTTTGCCATATAATAAACATCTTATTAAACCTTGTTTGCTCAATCCCTATGTAAGTTATACATGACTCTCTGGAAGAGCATGTGTAAATTATGAAGAGACCATCATGTTTAAATAAAGTTTTACTACTACTACTAGTTATGAAACTCTACTCTGTGTGCTAAACACTTGGGCCAGTGTAAAATACTTGGCCCACAGTAGGACCCTCGTGGTCAATCAATAAGAATTATTTATTGATGATAGATGAAAAGGATTTCCATGTGTGTGAGATATACATTTAGACATAACAAACTGGTACTGTTAGAATGTAAAGCAGCTGGCAAGGTATTAGGTAAACAGTTATAATGATTTTTTTAAGTATTTTGTCTCCTGGATTAACTAAGTTAAATCTTCTGCTATACAAGTACAGAATATAAATGAGAAAGAATTTTTTTTTTTTTTTAAGATTGTATATTAATAGAAATAATAATTTTTGAAAACAAAGGGTTTTCTCTGGGTAAAAGATTGAAACCAGCTTCAACAGCATGAAATAGAAATAAGATACATCATAAATTAATAAAAATAATTTAAATTGATTTACTCCATGTGTGCATGTTGCTCACAGCTACCAGTAATACTGTGGCACAGGCATTGTTAATAATACAGCTACAGTATTCCATGTGGTTTTTATTATTTTAACACCTTTTTCTAGTCTATAGGAAATGCCATATTCCTTACTGTTCTATAATTAGCCACAGGGACATTTGCTAACATTTTTTCTATGCATTTTTTTATGTATGAAATTAATGGCAGCCTTCATATGATCAGTGTTCGGTGCTTTTTTTTAAGTGTCATAAATTAACTACAATGCCATGTACTATATTTTCCTAAGACATAAAACCAATAAATAGTGTGGAGGCCACTTTATACCTCTCAGGACTATATTCCTCTATATTATAGTTACATGCAGTTTCAGTCAATTCCTTACCATATGCATTTTAGTATCAGAAAAACACAAATCATCTTATTTGATAATATAGCAATAAAGGTGAATTCAACATGTAATAACCACTTGATTAACAGATTATTTTTACCTTTTTTCCTCTTCACAGTTGTATTTCTCATATCCATTCAATTCCTATTACAGCACCAGGTTTTTGCACAAGGTATAAATGTTTGCCCACTAGAAGCTGCTAAACATGAGAGAAGCATTTAGAGTAGCATGCATGGGAGACAATTTTTAGGCCATGTAAGACTCTAGCCTCCTGAGTGCTTAGCAGCTGACTATTGCATCTATAACTATATATAACATCCCTTACACATGCTGCTGTTTACAGACTCTTTTACAATGTATTTTATGTGCTAACAAGAAATCAGTGTATCACATATACTTCTCGATTAATTATAGCATGTATTGTAATTTAGCTATAGTACATGTACATTACATGTATTTACAGACATTGCTGATTAGAAAGTCTTGCAGGGACTGGATTGAAATCACTTTATATATCAATATTTACTTTTTCATTATTTTCTCTGCAGAAATTAACTCTGACCTACCTATCTGCAACAGAAGTCAAAACTTTTTTGTTTTAAATTCTTCTGCAACAGTACTACAGAACTTTAGCAGTCCAAACTATCCAAAGGACTATCCAACATACAGTTACTGTATATGGGTACTCACAGCTCCTGTGGGAAAACTAGTGAAATTAACCTTTAGTTCATTTTCTATATATGCACCTTCTGCCTCTAACTCAAGACAGTGTCCATACGCATATGTCAAAGTCACAGAGCAATATAATCAGGGAAACTCTCAAGTCGTTGGTAGTTTTTGTGGAAGTCAGTCGCCCCAAACTATTTATTCCAGTGGAGGAAGCTTGAGGGTTGAATTTAAGAATACTTTTAGGACTTCAGCTCAAGGGTTTGTGGCAAAGTACTCTGCAATTCAGCCAGGTAAAAATGATCTACAATAGAGCAGTTTTTATTAGCCATGCTGAGATTGGCTAAAAGGATATCAATTCAAAATTGTGAAGTGTCTTGACTATTCACAGTCATTTGAAAGCTACTCTATTGTGTGTAGTAAATAAAGAAACATTTTAGCTGCTGCTTATGAGAATGGTAGGATACCAGCACTTAACACAGGTGTAGAAAAGAAACTAGCTTGAACACCTTTGTTTTATGATGGGAACATTGTTAACAAACTTTTGCCCCCCTGCTCATTAATCTAATTGAAATTTAGAAGTGTTGATTTTTCCCTGGTCAGGGATTTGGGAAAAATACTTTTTAAGATTACAAAACATTACTTATTTGACTCATGGTAAGCAGAATTTTGTATGCTATTCATGATTTTAAAAGTAAATATCTTTGTAATACAGGAACAGCATGTTCAGAACACAACTCCTTTGATGAAAACAGCAACATTATATTGGATGCTTCTACAGGCCGTATTGTAACACCACAGCTCAAGGACTCATTTTCAAAGCCTATTGACTGCACGTGGAAGATTACACTCCCCCCAAACAATGGAATAAACATGTCATTCTCTTCATTTAAACCAAAAACACAAGCAGTATGCAGTGATGCTGCCTTAGAGGTGTATAATGGTCGCTTTGGGCGTGGTCATGGTGCTCAATTAGGCGTGTTTTGTCAAAAGTCAATATTGCCTGTTATATATTCCACTGGAAGATTCATGTCTCTTCGCTGGAGAGCAAAGGATCCTGGCAATGCTATTGAATTTGAGATGGATTTCAAATCTTTTCAGCAAAGTAAGATATAAATTTCTTTTTGTTTGTATTTGTATTTCAACAGTCAACTACATTTCATTCTGGTAATAAATACACATGATAGATATACTTATTCAGAGTTTATAACATATTTTATAGAGGTAAATGGTTCTTGTGACCAAACAGATAAACCAGGCAGCATTGTTTCAATAGAAGGAGTCGCTGGAAGTCTGTTCAGCCCAGGTTATCCACAAGATTACCCAAACAACAAAGAGTGTGCATGGCTTCTTTCAGTTACATCTGGGTTTAACATCAGACTTAGATTTCTCTCATTTCAACTGGAATCCAGTGGAAGTTGTAATTCAGACTTTGTGAAAATAAGGGAGGGAAATTCACCAACAAGTCCTCTAAAGAACAAGTTCTGTGGGTCCTCTCTTCCTCCTGTTCTAATCTCAAAAACCAGACACATGTATGTCAGTTTTAAGAGCAACTATGCTTCTAGTGGGAGAGGATTTCTTGCTGTGTTTGAAGCAACAACTGAAGGTTTGTAACTAAGTTATAAAAAACGCTTCATGTTACAGTACAGTAAAATGTTTCAAACAGGTTGAATTTTGCAAGAACAAAAACTGCTATGGTTTTGCACATTCTGAGTTCTTCACAACTCTTATAAATGCTCTTCATCGTTAGAAAAGTCTTTTCACATTGGGCATTATTTGCATTCAATTTCTTTATTCTCTCCCACCAGGATATACATTTGATTTCACTGTTTGTATTATATCTTTTTATATAGCACCTAAAGTAGTCACAACCCCATGGGTTCAGCCAGGGGTCTGCTCACCGGATTATACTTCAGTCGTGAACAACAATTTACAACTCTCTGGGTCATCTGGGGTTATTCTAAGCCCTCTCTACCCTTCGCAGTACCCCAACAGCATGAGCTGTACTTGGAGAATCAGTGTCGCCAGTGACAAGCGTATACTTCTTGAGTTTGACGACTTCTGGATTGATGACCAACATGGTTGTCAAGGTGATTACTTGGAAGTACGAGATGGGTCTGGTACTTCAAGTCCGTTGCTAGGTGATAAATATTGTGGTAATAAACGCCCGGGGGAGATCTACTCAACAGGATCGAGTATGAGGTTGCAGTTTGTATCAGATGCTAGTGGTACTAGCCATGGGTTTAAGGCTCGATATTCAGCTGTTAGCAAGCGTAAGTTTAAAGCTTGTATGACTATAATTATAAAACTTTGAAATATAACTCGCGCGCTGATTGGCTGGCTACCGTTTTATATCAGAGGACAGAGCTAAAGCAGCAAAAAGTGTTTTATAAAAGCAATATAAAACAATCACTTATGTCTCTGTACTTTGATTTAAACGCTCTGGGAGATGTAAAACACTCGAAAAGCAATAGAAACACTTGGCTACGCCCTCGTTTTCCTAAACTTGCTTTTCCTAACATTTAATTACGCATAAGATATTGATAGAAATGCTATAAAATTGGCATTAACATTAACTATGGTAGAAGTAGAGCAGATTTTGTATTCATGTAAAAGTTGAACAGTACGCGAGTGCTGTACCGTAACAGTGACAGTAACGGTACCGTATCCTTGAGCAATTTGATTGGATTATCAGTAAATTTCTGCGCTCTGATTGGTTCCAGGAGCTAAAAAAATACTTTCAACGTTTCGTTGCAGCTTTTAATAGATTCATTGCTGTAGGCATTGCTATCGGTGCCATTGCCATCGTGTTGGTAGCCATTCTTATTTACTGCAAGATCAAGAAAAAGCGAAGCAAAGATCAAGAAGACGACCTAGAAGACTTTGACGACCTTCAAGGGACAATTGATTCAAGGCAAATCGAAACACCTGGGAACCCGTTGCTTAGCAACGGAACAGAGACACCCCATAATAACGCGACGCCTAAAGACTACAGTGTGAATTATGCACCACAGCCAGTTGCTATGGAAACACTTCTCAATGACGAAGGCAATATCAAGAATAACTTAACTGAGGAAGAATACGCGTGGTTTAAACCAAGCAAAAGAAAAAGCAAAGGCTTTGAATAGTTTCCAGTAAATGTATTATCCTTTGTTTACAGTCAGGGAGTATTTTTTAACTCTGAACGGCCATGAAACGTGGGCTAGTGGCATCATACTAGTAATTCACAGTGTATGGATCAAATTTGGACTGTTTCACTGAGCTGTCATCTGGAGCGTATACCTGTTGGCCATTTGAAGTGTTGCAAGTCTGCAATTGTTCTGCGTCCATACTAATGACTTTGCCAGACGGTTTTTAAGGTGGTGATAAACGTTTCAGCAATTGTTGTACGTTGGATAATTTAATAGAGACGAAATGTTTTGATGATTAGAGCAATCTTAAGGGTCTTTCATTGATTAGGTCACGAGAAAGAAAAGACCTCTTTCAACCACCTAACGTATTTATCGTGAATGGCTATCTTTTTATAGGAGAGAAGATATTTTTTATAGTGTTAAGGAGCCCACTAGGTCAAAATTTAAATCTTTATGCCTTTTCTAAGGATGCAATTATGACGTATTTATAAAATCGCTCATTTAAGGCGAAAGAAAATTTGTTATTGAACTTTTGAAGATCGTTTAACGGGCATTTATTCCCAGAAACGCTAGATGGCATATATCCATGATTTCCCGTGGGAGAGGGGAGGTTGAACTCCCTACTAACTTCTGTAAATCCTCCATTCCTTCACTCGGATATGAAATATCTAGTTTCAATATTATATAGTAGACTGTAAATCTTGTAATAGACTTCTTTTAAAGAAACAGTAGTTGTTCACATGTAAATAAAAGCAAAAAGGTAGTACGTTATTCTGCGTTTGCATGGTTGAATTTTCCTTGAAACCTTTTCTCAATTCTGTTGCCAGACAAGTTACAAGAGAGTTTATCCAAAAAGGGTGTCTAGCATTTGTTAGTTAGGAACTTGGTTAATTATCGTCAGGAGGGGGCGGTGTTTAGATAGGAGGGGATACGTTTTTCAAAACAGACTGAAAAAGGGGGGTACATTTTTATTTTGGTAAAATAGTTGGGGGGTACATTTTTTGGGTGATGCTTTTCATAAACTAAACACCGCTCCCCTCCTGACGCGGATAATTAATGAACAGTCCCTAATAGAGGTATATTCTAATTTACAATTTTTTGCAAAGGAAGCCACATGGGGGGTACATTTTTTAAATTTTGATATTTGAGGGGGGTACATTTTTGGGGTGATGCTTTTCATGAACTAAACACCGCCCCCTCCTGACGATAATTAACGAACAGTCCCTTAGGCAGTCGAATATAATGGAGTTCTACAAATATCAGCGATCGCCGCAACAAGGGACATTGCAAACATGTCTATGACAACAAGCGATACGCCAACATATGAGCATTTCATTTGTTTCACTGTTGCTCCAAACTTGTGACAAAATCTTGTCGAACTAGAGTAAAGCTACTTGGAGATATTAACGAAAATGTCATTTTTTCTGCTGAACGAAATATCACCTCTCCTAAAGTACAAGGCGTTACATCTCAAAATCATATTAAGCGAATTTTGATCACATTTGATATTTTGTTCTTTGGCCCCGAAAGATCGTGTTTACAAAATATTGAGCTTGAAAACGGATAGCGGTCCTAATAACGAAAGGCCAAAAACTTTTTTTTTTCGTATTTATGAGAATGTCTGTACTGGTGACATTCGGGTCGGCTTTGCCATACCATTTTCTTGCGTCATAGCCTACACCCAGATTTATTGAAATTTTCTTTCGGCTTGGCAGAAATTTTCCCAAAACAAACCCCAAAAAATATATCGATTAGTCTCCTCTGAGGGCTAAGAGCACACATTTTAATTAGACTTTAATTTTAAATTTGTCGAGAAATGGAAACAAGAACAAATTTAATTCAAATTGGGTGTTTTTTGGATGGAATGTATAGATGCAGATAATTATGTACGGGAAAGCGGGGTATCGCTTAATGAAGTTAAGCAAATTTTTCATCTTGTATACAACGTTTCCCACTAACACAAAAACTGTCCGAATATTCAATTTTCGTTATTTCTTGGAACAAATGAAAATGCAAACTTATGGAAGATAATGAAGAGCAAACGCATTTGAGACTGGTACGAGGAAGAGCAGCGCCTTCATTCAAATATGGCGTCTATCTAGAGACAGCTGGATGTCAAGACCTTCAAGAGGGTTTTATTTGATTGTCAGCGATGGCTATATACATGTTGTTTAAAAAAGATGGTATATTTGTGCTTCTCGTATTTCTGTGTAAGTCAAGAAGTTATCTTTTATTAATTTAACAGGGATTAAAGGGCGAGACAGTAAGATAACAACTAAGCTTTGCTCTCATTCAAAACATAAGATGGTTCTGTTTTTCTGTGTCGAAAAAGGCATAGTTTTGTCAACAAATACGAATTTTTAAACCGAGCTATGACTCAAAACGTAATATAGGCCCTAACACATGTAGTCTTGACAGTAATGTAAAGCTTATTCGTAAGAAAATATGCTGAAGAACCCGACATGGAATAGAACGATATGGGAGAAGAAAAAGCGCAATGACTTGCGATTTTTTTCGGCTAAAATTTATGGTTTTTCCCCCCTTTCACTCTAATGCTGACCCTCCTTCCCTTCTGAACTATATTCAGTGGTCAACAACTAGAACTTCTCATATACTGCAATACTTCCATCTTTTACCTTCTTGTAAATTACTTGCATACACTGAATAACTTTAGTGAGAATGAATGCAAAAAGGATGAATAGACTGAAAAAATACATTTTTTTCTGGGCAAGCCTTGCATTCAAGCACATCGAAAGGAGTTTAGCCTGGAATTAAACAAAGGTTTTAATACTTATGGAAATAAATATATATGGCTGCTGTATGTGAGAAAGGTCTGGTGTCTTCTTTGGAAATTTAAATTTGTGTTTTTT
>WUAP02143268.1:0-11898 GCA_015163945.2 Stichodactyla helianthus | reverse complement strand
AAATCCTCGAAAAAGTCCCACTCGTGTGTTCGGAAACCTATGACGTACTTGGTTAACCCGTACACGACGATAGTACCGAAATTTACTATGAAAACAAAAAGTGATATTAATTTTGCAAAGAAAGAAAAATACAAACCGGTGAAAGCGTATCCCAAGTTGTTTTATCGTTAGGAATGACAGTTAGCATGTCAGAAGATTTGATTAAATTGAAGTATTGCTCCTTAGCAGTGTCTGGCATCTTGGTAGGTATTAAACGAGTTAAAGATACATTTACACGTGGTAATATCTTAGCATCAATCATAGCTGAAACGAAAAACGAAAAATTTCGATATAGTCGTTTTAATCCATGTTTTTAAAACACACTAAAATACAAATAGAAGAAAAATATATATATTTCCAATTTTCCTGATCGAAAATATAAAATAATCAACCCAAAAGTTTTAAAACCTAATAAATTTATTGTCGAAAGTTTTACAATGCGACGACTACAACAAATTAATTCCCAATTTTTGACAAAAATTTTACGAACTTTTTTATTGTGCTACAGATTAATTAATTGATAGGTGTTCCATAGGTCAAGCGAAACAGTTCACATTTTGAAAAGGTATTTTTTTGCAGAACACAATAAAATAAATAAACTTTTTTATGGCGTTAGTATTGACACTGCAAGTAGATATAGAGATTTCCAAGATTTGCACTTGCTAAACCTGTTTTAATCACACAATATGGGGACCATCATGTCTTTTATCATGATCTTAGTCACTAAGTCAATAAATTGCATCCCAAAATTTATGCTTAGTTTAGCACACATTTAATAAAGCTACTTTTAGAAATACGTCAAGGTTAAAATGTTATTTAAATTGAGTTTTTAAGTTGGAGTACTATATTACTGTAAAACAAATTTTTATTTTTATTTTGTTTCATATTCTTCTTAAGTTTATCACTTAGCAAAAAAGTATCATATAACCATTTTCAAATTGCATTTTCTTACATAAGAATACAATAGAAGTATGAGGATGAAGGGAAAATTAATACTCACATTGTGAGGCATCCACTTTGTTGCTAATTTTTGAGACATTTGAATTATTCTTCTTGGAAGGAAATTGAAAAGGTGACTTCACTTTTACTTTCACACTCTTTCGTCCCTGAAACATATTAAAGGATTTTAGTTGAAATCAGTGAAGAAAAATAACTAGTAAACATTCCCCCCCCAAGTTTTTCAGCTTTATAACAAATACCCCATGATTTAGATGGGTCTTAGGAGTAACTAATGACCACTCCACTTGGGAATTTTTGCAAGTGTGAAATTTTATTGAATTATCAAAATTTTTACAATTCAGGAAACAAAAGACAATTAATTTTAATGGTGTTCCCCAGAGGTCAGTTTTGGGTCTACTCTCTTCATATCTATATTTACGAATTTCTAATGGAAAGAAAAGATTTGCTAGGTAACTTTTAAAATATTTTAATTGATTTTTTATACAAATATACTATTTTCTTAGATATAATTAATTTCGTATTTTCCATTCAAATAAAGATTTGTTAAAAGCAGTTCAGGACCCTTGCTACTCCTTATCCTACCTGTGCATGACTCTTGAGAAGAAAATTCTATAAGTGACACAAACAAAAAGGCAGAATAAAGCAGAAAAAATGTTATTTTTTAATTTTTAGCTTTATAACAAGGAATTATGGTCCAGTCGCTACCATGTAATTTTGCTACCAGTCCGATCGCTACCATGATGAAGTCGATCACTACCACTGGGAATTACCAACAGAAAACATTGATGAAACTTAGTAAAAAGGCAAAGATTTATAAAGATATTTCTGTAGAATTTTAGAGTATATCTTGAGTGATCATTTCACAATATGATCGATCAAAATGAAGATCCATTCCTGACCAAACACTGTGCTCACTACAGTAACTTCCATGCCAAGTCCGTTTCTACCAACTTGACTCTGATGACATAGCCAAACCAGTGTAAAAATGTATGTTTAGGAGCTTTATAACAAATACTCAATGATTTAGATGGGTGTTAGGGGTGTCTAATACCCATTCCACTTGGAAATTTTTGCAAGTGTTAACTTATTTTGAATTATTAATTAAAATTCTACCAAATAATTCAGGAAAGAAAAGAAAATCAAAAATAATGTATTATGGTGTTCCCCAGAGGTCAGTTTAAGGTCCACTCTCTTCACATTTATATTCAGGAATTTCTAATAAAAGGAAGGATTTGCTAGGTAACCTTTAAAATATGTCAATTTTTTCAAATATATTAGTTTCCTAGATATGATTAATTTCATATTTTCCATTCTAATTAAGTTTTGTTAAAAGTAGTTCAGGACCCTTGCTACTTAGTGTCCTGCCCATGCATGACTCTTAAAAGAAACTTTTACAAATGTCAAAAATAAAAATGCAGATGAAAGCACGAAAATATTACTTTTTAGTTTTATAACAAATACTTAATGATTTAGAGGGGTCTTAGGGAGTGACTGGTACCCAGGCAACTTGGAAATTTTTGCAAACTTTTAATACAATTTAACCAGATAATTCAGGAAAAGAAAATTACAAAATAATGGTGTTCCTTAGGTTAGATTTAGGTCCACTCTCTTCATATCTATATTTATGAATTTCTAATAAAAAGGAAAGATTTGCTTTGAATCAAGTTCCCCTTGGGTCCAAGAAAATATAGGTGGTCTTAAAAATAATTGTATAAATTTCTGTACAAACATATTATTTAGATATGATTAATTCTTCCCAATAGAGCTTGTAAGTGTGACATCCCTTGTAAGCAAAGGGGCACATGGGCCCAAGAAGAAAACTATCTGTTTTGTCAAGTTTTTTCTTAACATTTTCTTGATAGTATGTATTAATACTTTCAAGTATACGAATAAACGCTTTAATTTCGACATGTTTCGGCATATCTCATGCCATTTTCAAGAAAAAGAATACAAAGTTCGTTACATATTATATATATACTAGAACAAATGATTGACAGGTAATATTATACAATAATTGTGAATACGAGATAAGGTAAATAAGAATAAAAAGTTTGAAATAACAATGATAAAACTAAGAATAGAGAACTTTGTATTCTTTTTCTTGAAAATGGCATAAGATATGCCGAAACATGTTTAAATTAAAATGCTTATTCGTACACTTGAAAGTATTATTATCTTTTGTGCTTCTATGATCATATGAAATAGTATGAATTGTTGTTCAGAATTCTAGTTGTTGTAGGTGGGGAAAAAGTGTCCAAAAAAAAACCCCAAACAAACAAAACAAAAGAAAACAAACAAACAAAAAACAAAAAAGAAACATAAGACTTTTCAAAATTAAAAAAAAAAGAAAAAAAAAAAAAACACTTTTCAAGGACCCCTTCAAAAGTCAAGGAATTTTCAAGACTGTGCAGACGATGTGTAATAAGATGGGAAAGGAGGATTTAAGTTGTCAAACTGAATCAAACTTATCTAAAACAGTGTACCTTTCCTATTCTTATTTAGATACAAAACATGTATTTTCTCAAAACCTTTCCCCTGATCTTGCTTTCATATGCAAAATGCTAAAAAATCATGAGTAACGCTGGAAAGGTTCTTTCTCAACAGGTGCAGAATTGATACTTCCAAGGAATTAAATAGCAGAACCAAATAGAACATCTCACAAATCAATCTCTTCCTATTCTTCTTCAGACCCGGTTGAGGATTTTCCCCAAAACCTGTCCCTGATCTTGTTCACATATGCAAAAATAAAGAATTATGTTTAACTCTGGGAAGATGCAAGCATTGGTGCTTCTAGAGAATTGAAATCCTTTAGGAAAGCAATGCAGCCAATGATGTGAAAACATCTTGTTAATTTGAAAACACAAACTGAAAGGTGCTGCTCTACATCTACAATATTTCAAAACTAGTAATAAAATCTGTAATATTTCAGCTTTCATCCAACATGTCCCAGCATGCTTTTGTTTTATAAAAATCAGCAAATAAAATGACAATTGTTCTGAAAATTCTTAACAAAATTTGTAAATTTGTGCTACATAAAATGTGTGTGTTAGTGGAATATCAAATACTAATCAGTAGGATAAAAATATCTAAAAAAAATCAGTTTAAAAATTCAATTCCATGTTAAATCACATTTTCAGAGAACTAAAACTAATACAGGTGTTTTACAGTACAATCTTTAATGAATTAGGATTTAGAAATTTCGAAATATAAGCTTAATTTTAATATTTTTTTGAGTTTATATCTGATATGTTCATGCAGTAATATAAGATAGCTTCTGATATGTATAAGTTAAATAAAAGTTAGAAAGAAATATGGTCAAAATAAAGTATGATTAGCCTAAGCTTAAATAAGATTAATCACAAAAATGCAAATGTTTGATTCATGATGAGTTTGCCATCCATATAACAAGGAAGTTACTCACCATGTTAAGACGTGTAACCCTCCAAAACGACCGTAATTTTCACTCATATAGTTCCTTTACTCCTTAAAGAACCAAATGGTTTTGTCATTCTTTGATGTTTGAGTCAAAATTTACGAAAACTCCAATACATAAATGGTATGGCTCTGAACAATCCTTAATAAAAATATTCAGCCATGCTGTTTGGAGTAATCGTCGAAACGTTCTCTAAAATACTTCCCAAGGACCTCTAGTTTCGATAATTTTGCTTAAAAACCGTACCGTTAGAGAGTAGTTTGCTATATCTGATAGAATTAAGACAGTTCCGGGTGATTTTTCTATGAATTATTCTATTTATAAGCCGAATACAAAAGCCTCAATTTTCTTTGACGAAATAAAGTTATTCAACGGAAATCCCGTGGGCGCATTCATTTACAGCGGTATTCCCCATGAAAACATGATGTCATGGGTTATGTAAACTGGCAATGATCTCTCTCTCTCTCTCTCTCAATATTTTTTCCTTTCTTTTCCTATTTTTATTTTATTTTACCACATATATAATAATCCCTAGATGAACTCCCCACCACCCCAAAATAGAAACATTTAAATTCAGTGTCTAGAAAGACTTACTTTTCAGTGCATTCACAAAAGCCTAGAACGCATTTATATATTTATTTTGAAAGGTTATTAGAAATTGCTTTACAGAGCTCTGTTTGTTGCAGATGATTGAGAGATTGTGGATGTTTTAAACGTTTAATGCTGCTTTTTTATTTAGATCGATGTACCCGGAAGTCGTTCAATCATACGAATGACGTCACACTAAAAGCTTTAATCACGTGACCATTTACCAATCCTGGTATCACTCAAAGCTAGATCAAAGACCAAGCACTACTTTTGGTTTCTTGAACAATTTGGAATAACCTGTAGTCTGAGCAGGTAAAAAATAAAGGTTTGGTTGTCAGTTGTTCGAGTTTACTGCTGATCATTTAACCACCATTTACCACCAGTTTTTGCCAAACAACTAAAGTGACCAAGTAACGACCCGTTGCCTTCTCTGTCACAACTAGAAGGCGTTACGGAGAAAATCTTAATGTACGAGTCAGGATTTTTGATTTAAAAGAATGTATGTTCATTGATTGGATCAGTAAGGACAGTGAATGCCACCCAAGAAGGACTGCTACGTGGAAGTTTTATTCTACTGACCCTAAACTTTACGGTGATTTAATCGCGACCAAATGAATAAATCATTTTTGATATGCCTCATCTTATCAGGAACATTACAAATACTCTTTATTCTCTTTTCATTGGCGAACAAATGGAATGTAGGGACATTTTCGGTGCCATCAGTTAAATCAAGTTCATTGGGAGGCCAGCACACGGATGCCAAAAGGAAGACGTCTACAATCCCACGACTTAAATTGGTGGTAGCTATTTTATCTGCCCCTAAACGCATGGACAGGAGAAAATCGGTAAGGCTAACGTGGATGAATGACTGCAGTCGCAAGGATGTACTCTGTAGATTCTTTACGGATCAGCTCTCGAGTATGGAGCCCGACGTCAAGAATGCACTAGTCCAAGAAAGCTTAAAACAAGGGGATATCGAGTTTATGCCAATATCTGGGGGAGCTAACTTTGGATTACGAATTTTATGGCTTCTTGAATGGTCCGTGAGGAATTATGAGTTTGATTTCTTTTTACGGATTGATGATGACTATTTTCTGTGCTTGAAGAAGCTGCTTGCAGAGATCCCACATCGAGTACATGTACCAAAGTAAGTCAGAGTTGCTCTGTTGAATGTAGCTGTAATATCAGTGATAATTCTACAGGATCTTACACCTTTCTAAGCACAACAATACGTTTAATCAAATATTCATCTCTCTTTAGTCCTCTCTTCCTCTTTTGTTAACCATTTCAGTCTCAGACATTAGCATTTCTGATGAAATGAGCCAGATTTAAGTTGTCCCAAGAAAGAGGTTTAAACTGCGGTTAGTGACAGTTACATTATTACTGACATGTTATTGTTTCAAAATCTCTAGAGCAAATTTTAACGTCAAAAAGTGAAAACCATTCAGCTTAAAGACAAAATACCCAACACGAATAAAACTCACAAGCTTAGTCATGCGTCAAAACTAAACAACTTTTAGATATATTAAAGTTGTTTTTATGTAAAATATGTTATAAGCTATACGAAATAAAAATCCCCCCAGTTCAAAAATTTGACAGTTTAAACACAATGAAAAGATGAATGAGCAAAATGCTTTGAAATGAATGTCTTTAGAATACCTTTTACAAATAAAGCGGGTGGTTACGTGGAGTTTGCATGTTTTACCAGCATGAATGTTTCAGGTGTTGAGAGAAGTGAAAGCAAAAGAAGACATGAAACAAAAAAACAATTAAAAATAAAAAATTTCGGAACGTACACAAATTAATTTAACTTTAGCGTTAGTCAGTTTGGCATAGCTTTTGCTGTTCAAATGTGGCGACCTGTACTTCCCCTCCTCTGGCCCGAAATCCCGCGGGTATTCTTTTATGTCTTTGTCTTTTTGTTCCGTTTTTGTTCTTCTTTTTTTTTTTTTATGCGATGCCTTTCAAAGAGAGTCTCGGTCGCGTCTAATCAAAGCCTCATTAAATTTTGGGCACAACTTCAGTACATTCGAATGATAAGACATCTAGCTCAAATAGAGCTTTTAAGCGTAACGTCACTCGTACAAAGCGAGTTCAGGGGCCAGAATAAAAACAGTTCAGATTCTTAACTTTTTCTTGAGATCAAAAATGCTGTACAGAATTCTGCACATTGTTGCTGGGAAAAGAATTAATCAAGAGCGGACAATAAAAAACTTAACTGGATACGAAAATGCCCAACAGCCTAATAACTCTATAAGTTGATTTTAGCAAGACGCGCCCACAATATGAAAGCGTGAGCACGTAATTTCTCATGCGCGCGCATTCTTACTTGGGGTTAGCGGCTGGTGTTTTCATCTGGATGTCATTTCTAGTTTTTGTCAGATTATGGCAACCAAAGATGGAGATTAATCCTTAAAAAAACTATTAAGAAAATCATGTTTCTCTCTCTTTCATTTTGCAGGTTATACTGGGGTTATATACACTGCATCACAGGACAGGTACGCGTTGATGAAGGATTCTTAATACTTTCCTCAGATCTGGTCAAAGAGTTTGTAATCAAAAAGGACAGTCTACTGTGTCATCCTTACGGGGACCAAACCATTGCAATATGGCTGAACAACAGAACTGACATAACTCGTTTTCACGACCCGAGAGTCGTTTACGCCGTCACCGCTCATAACCCGCAATTCAAAAGAGCCAATGAACTCTGTAATACTTATCTTAGCCTACACGGAAGTTATCTACACGAACATTTGATTTACTGGGATATCGTTAAGAAGGAAGTACCTCGACATTGGGTGCCTTCAATACAACCTTTCGAAGAAGTCTGTAAACTTGGTACATATTTTGATTGGAGGAAAATGGGGGGATCACCGTACACGTGGGAACCAAAACCATGTTGGTTGCACCCCACATGGGATACTAAATATAAAATGTACTTGGGAAGAAATCAGATGTAAAACAATCTCGTAAATTTAGAGATTTAAAGGTATAGGTACTTTTGACCATGATTATGAACGTGATTTTTTATTTTTTTAATCTTATTTGAAATAATATTTTTTAATCATTTTAACAATATAATAAAACATTTTATAAATTTTTGACATATTTTGAAAATTAAAAATCTTGATCACGCAATACACGATTTTAGACACTAGTCTCTCTCTCGCGGCTCTCTAGTTGAAGTCTGGAGAAGAAATATAATTTGTGGGGGGTGGGGGTGGGGGAAGCGGGAATGCTTATTCCCTTGACCCCAGGCTTCCGGCCATGGCCGCTTCACAGACTACTTTGAGACTTTTTGGAAATTTATGCCAAACATTAAGCTGCAAAATTGTTTTAAATTGACGATATTTTCAGTCAATAAAATGCAACCCTTCTAATTACCACTGACCAGTGGAGTGTGACGTCATGAAGTGCTATCGTACAGTAAATGACACTGAACTAGCTCAGTTATTCTCTAGTGTTTCACGCTTCTTTCGAAAGAGACCTTTCCCGAATTCGCTTGGATGACCACGAAACAATGGCTTCAAGTGGAGGCTGGCCTTGATAAACAAAAAATCAAGTTCAGTCTTAGCCTCGGTTTCCCAGCCGACCAAGCCTAGTTCAGTCTCGACTTGGAACCATTGTTTCGTGATCATCCAAACGAATTCGGGAAAGGCCTATTATTTTCACGTCTTCTATCTATATTAAGGCCATTATTAAGAGGTTATTAACCTCGCTTGCTCGGTCTGTACGGGAAAATATCAGACCGAGGGCTGATATTATCCTGTACAGACCCAGGAAGCGAGGTTAATAAATCGTTTATTATATGGCTGGGTTTTTTTTTTTAGCTGCGTCGACGAAAGACAGGCAAACTTTACGTAATGGTCTGAGATGGGAAAATCTCAGACCGGAAATCAGCCAATCAGAGCGCACGTACTATCATAGCCATATAATAATGGTGCATATTATCTATACTGAACCCAACCAAATGTCCTACTTTATTTACTTTAATTTTACGGATAAGCTTCGAAGTCTCGGGAGCTCTGACTCCAGTTCATTGATACGAGCAGGATCGTGTCCAGTTTGGCGCTAAAACGTATGAAAATTACATCAATATTTTTATCCTAACATAGTTAGTCTACAAGTAGCAAATACCAATATTTCACTTTTAAAATATCAAATCAAGCTGTTCAGTTTTGATTACCTTTAATTTCTTTTTAACGATTGGTAGGACTGTGTCCAAAACGAAAGCAGCATTCTTGAGAATAAATGGTCTCTGAAGGAGAATATGGAATTGACATGACTACCTTACTCGAGCAGATTTCATACGTAAACTCAAAACGCTTTGTTTGGTTTGGATGAATCTTGTCAGCCCCCTCCCCCTCCCCTCCCCCTATAAATAATGAATGGTTCCTATGTCCTTTTAATCTTGAAGAACACCAAGTGTTCTGAAATACTTTTTCGTAATTGTTTGAGCATGCGTACTGTTTTTCCATAGGTCCTTGAGAAAAAACTCGTTGGGAACAAATTTGTCTTCAATAAGTGAAGAACAGGTCAAGCGTTGACTAACCTGTTCAGCGAAACTGCTAGATTTGAGAGTATACTCAAACTGGATTACTTGATTTTTGAATAGATCGGCAACACAATCAACCAGTACACTGTGTAACTGTTTGAAAAAGAAAAGCTTCTTTAGGAACTCTAGGGACTTAAGGAATGAGGGGGAAACTGGGGAGAATTAGGTGGCGGAAATATTTCTGGGTCTGTTAGAAAAAGGAAGCCTGTTTGATTCAAGGTTCCGACTCAAACAATAGCCAACCAATCACTGTAGCACTGGGTTTCCCAGTGGAATACATCTTGTCCCACAAGCATCATCATAAACTGTCTGTTAGGTTTCTGGCATTACTTGAATTTGATTCTTATACTTCCATAGAATATTGAACATTGAATTTTATTGAATCCAAACAGAATGTACAAATCTGTTTGCGATGAGAATCTCAGATGTGCAGTTTTCTAGCTGACTTCATTTGGCTTGTAGGTTGTAGCAACAGTAACTATGGAGTTTCGGAACCATGAATAGCGCTGCGCGTCGGTTCTAAAAATAGCCCTCTTAATAGATGCATGACTCAGACAAAATTATACTGAAAAGAACACGGAGAAACATACATTTTATTTCGTTGTATTTTATTTTATTTTATGAAACAAAACATTGCTTAATTTCAAAAAATGTTGTCATTTAAAACCAAACGGCAGAAATCGGACGCAAGGGGATGAAAAAAATTTTTTTCTGAGGTTTTTTTTGTTTGAGTTGTGACGTCACTGACGCGCAGCGCTATTGAATTCTTAGTGCGGTAGTACGGGCAAAAAAATCGTGCAATTTGTCATGCAACACTGTTGCGTTGCAGAGTAAATGTTGCTCGTATAACCACTCCGTGCGCAACAAATTTTCTTTGTTGCGAAGAGTAGAGATGAATTCTACTTCATGCAACGAAAAAAATTTATTGCGCGCAGAGTGGTAATACGAGCAACATTTACTCTGCAACTTGCAACACAATAATGTTGCATGACAAGTTGTACGATTTTGTTGCCCGTATTACCGCACCTTTAAGTAACGTTGTTAGAACAAGAATATATTCCAGTAATAATAAAATGTCCTTTCACCTCTGGTGTATTGACTCGTAATCCATCTTCTAGGAAGCTAGCGATACTTTTAGTAAAAGCGATAGTAGCGCTACCCAGGTTAACTTTACTATCATCTGAAAAACAATTATCGAGGTCATTGAAGAAGTTATCCGTGGGAATTTGGTTTAGAGAGAATTTTCGTGCGATGTTCATTATACATCTCTCTGTTCATGGGATACATGGGGAAAAAATATTACGACTTCACGTGGTAAATTACTGGTAAAACATTGGTGTATCCATAGTCGATGAAATGCTAATTCAGCTAAAAGATCCAGGGGGAGTAGCATGGTTGAAATGAGGATATTTTATGTGGATGTCTGACTTTTTCCAAGAGCTTTCTGTTTTTGCATCTACATGTTGTGCCTAGTAAGTAAGACTGTAATCAGATGTACTATATTCTTACCTAAAATAAAGTCCTGGAAATTCTTTATTCCACAACTTTCCATTTCACCAATTAAAGTAGTTAGGTTCTCAAACGTTTGTGTCTGCCAGTGTTCTTCCTGATGAGATAATACATGATGGGTTTATTGAATGCCGTAGAAATTTCCTGAAGGTGCGCCAATAATACGGGCAACAAAATCTTTCAACATATGGCGCAGCATTCTGCGTTGCAAGCTTCAGAGAACACACGTTGCTCGCATTTTCATTCCGCGCGCAACAAAATTTTCACACACTGAGTTGTAGTAGATGTCGAAAGCAGGCCGGCTGATCTTATCCATTTGCGCGAACGCCTTGTTTCTATTTCAACGTGTGGCAAAAAAACTTCTCGATGGTCGCGTCGAATGAGCGATTAAGAACAGCTGCATGTCATTGTACTTATTCTTTAATTTATGGATTGTCTCAATGAAAATCTTGCTTGCACATACCGCTGCTCTCTGTCTTGCAGCTGCCACTAACTGATCACGACAGTCAAATAACGCTTCCATTAGATCCTTTAGTAACATATGCTGCATTGAGAACTTTAGATCCAGACCAATTTCATTGAGCTGAAATTATACAAAGAGCACAGCTTGAACATGGACACTGATGACGAGTACTGTGGAGTGAATAAATGAATAACGAGAAGCTGTATGCCTGATGTTCCTTACTGTAGAGTGGGTTTCGTATGAATGGGAAACGATGTTTCAAATGAAAATACTAGGAAGCCATTTCAGTGTTACTTCATACCGTACCATGTACGTGCTGTAAGTCAGTACCGTACGTTTCCCACTCATACG
>WUAP02143246.1:0-11899 GCA_015163945.2 Stichodactyla helianthus | reverse complement strand
AAGCTCGGAAATCCATACTGCGCCTCAGCTTTCAAGGGAATGTCTCGGGGGTATGGTTAGTGTGTTCACTGATTTTTCACTGATTTTTTTGAATAAATTACCGTGGCAGACCCGGGTTCGAATCCCGAAAGGGTCGGATTTCAATTCTTTTTTTTTTTTTTTTTTTTTTTTTGGCTTACCAATTTTCTTGGTGTCATTTTCAACTTTGTAAAATTGAATTCTCAGCCAAGATAAAACGGAATTAAATTTGATAGTAATTTATAAATTTATGTTCCTCGATAGACACCACTTCATCCCCTCCCCTTCCTTCTCATTCTAAAATAACAAATCGTTCCTCCTAGCCGTCTAAAGCTGCAAAGAGTTAAACGCTGAGCCTAGCTTAGTTCCAGGCTTCAAAGTTCGCTAGAATCAACTGAAAAGCAAATTTAGATTCAATACATTACCGTCTGTGCAGTCGGTGGAGCGGCTCCGTTTTCTGGTAGTTCATACCAGGTACTGTTAGGACTTCTATGTAAAAGTTTCATGTGACCGATTCGTAAAGCCGCCCCGGTGTAATAACTAAATCCCAGTGGGGCATATTGCATGGCTTTGAGGTCTGGAGCATAATCGATGTTGTGAAGAATTTCTGTGCGCTGCGAAGACTGCCCCTCAGATATCACTGTCCACTGGTCCACCCCATCGATATTTTCTTCCACGGTTCCTCCTGTCAAGGAAGGTTTAAAAACTTTTCGAATAGAGTAGAATAATTTCAAAGATTTTGACATTTAAAAAGCTGTCGAGAAACTTTGTGCAGATTTTCAAAATGTTTTCTTGGCCGTGGCTAGTCTTCACAGGCGTTTTTGAAGAAAATTCCGAAAAAAGTATTAAAAAAAAAAACGTTTTTAACTTATGCATGCCTTGTGCGCCATTACAAGAGAAAACAAATGATTATGCAGCTGACGCTACTTCCAAAATATTTCCATACTGATTATGGGAATGTCGACTAAGCTGCTGGAAATCTAGACAACTTTAATCATTTTTCTAGATTTTCCATAACGTGTTTCTATGATCAGAAATCTGAGTTTTTTATCCACTATTGATGCCAAGCCGATTTCATTCCCAAATGCTGCACAATGCTTAATTGCGCCTATAGGTTAAAGGCAGTCGAAAGTGGAATGGATGAGGGTTGAGGTGGAAGTAGCGAATTGGCTGGCTAAGCATGCAAAGGGAAACTGACGAAAACTCAATTTCAAAAATTCCCTTCAATAACTTTCAAAATTTACCTGCTAATTTAATGAGAGTCGGATACCAGTCCGTCACATGCACGAGGTCATTCACTTGCACTCCTCTTTTCTTAAGCATTGAGCCACGTACAAAGGCAGGCACCCTGACCCCTCCCTCCCACAGGTTGGATTTCATACCCCGTAATGGCCAATTGTAGCCGCCGCCTGGCCCAGGGAAGCCACCGTTGTCAGAGAGCCATATGAAAACGGTGTCATTCCAAATTCTGGGGAAAACAGAAAATATTCAAAAGCTATGATATTACAGTTGAGCCCACAATGCGATACTCTTTTTTAAAATTCATACGAGTCAATGCAATGCTTATTGTCGCATTTGCTACTCAAGCGATGGCAGCCATCCATAGGAGTCTGAAGGAAGTTTTTAAGATTTGTATGGGAAAATGTGCTGGACAGGAAGCTCGTGCAGTCCAGTACATTTTTCCACACAAACTCTTAGAAAACATTCAATTTTATATTTTATATCATTTCTCCTGTATCTCCTGTATTTTGAGCTTAAACGTCACCTCCTTGCTAAGATTGAGATGCTCTTTCTATTTCTGGAGTTCATTTTGATGCTGTTTCTTTGACTTAAGGGGGTTGTGATCACGTGACCTGTTCGTGCAAAAGGCCTATTGACCGACACTCCATTTTCAAGTTCTTGTTTAAGGCGCGCTTTCAATTTCTAGGTTTTGGCTATTGTTTGGAATATAGTTAAACTGAAATGAATCTCGCCCTCCTTTTCTCTTGTCCCTACTGAATGCGTAATCAATTTGCAGGGAGTTATACAGCTAGAACAACAACGTACAAACCCTTTAGTTTTGCAGGCGTCCACGAGTCGTCCTGTTCCTTGATCAACAGCATCAACCATAGCTAAGAAGGTCCTTCTATTCACGTCTGAGATATTTTTGTACTTGTGGATGTCCTGTGGATGAGCCTGCAGTGGGGTGTGGGGAGCGGTGTACGATAGAAACAGGAACAAAGGCTGTTTCGGATTATGACGAGTGACTATGTTCATTGCTTCCTATAATATAGAAAATAATGTCTACCATTACAAGAAGATTTTTCACTTTTAGCTTTTGAAGTGTCAGCCAAGTAGTCTAGCGTTTTACAATATTGGGCGTGCTCAGAAATTGTTTAAATTTGCTCAATATTGACTCTGTATTACGGACGCAACTCCCTGGCTACATCAATCCTTTCCATTCCGAATCTTGTAATACAAATACATCATCTACAGGGAAGTCATAAGGGAAACTAAAGTCTACCATTAAAAAATGTTTTGTGAAGTTTTTGAAAACTCGACATGTGTTTATTATTAAAATGACAAACGGTAACTTCACGCGCTCTTATTGGCCAATGTGCGGTCCATAACTTACGGTACGGACCACTAACCTTATTTTTGCATTTACCTTGCCATATAATCAACATCTTATTAACCTCGCTTACTCGGTCCGTACGTAAGCTAGCTATGGAAGCTTGGTTGTTGTTGTTGTTGTTGTTGTTGTTTTTCCCTCTTTCTTAATGGCCCGCGCGTTACGCGCTTAGGCCATGAGGCAGCGGAAAAACCTCGCTCCATGACTTACGGTACGGTCCTCGCGCTAGGTTAATAAGAGGTATTAATTGTAGCGCTTTAGAAGATACTTAAATATGGATGTTCCTCAAACAAAAAATCTTATTCCCAAGAGGTTTGAAATGGGAAAACATTACATCTTAGCTGAAAAGGTCTTACCTCAGTGAAGACGTCAGTAGAATGCTGTCCTGTGTATCTCCATGTCGGTTTTTTACCTCTCCTCATGTCCAGGTAGCCCAGTTTAGTATGATTCCAGTGATCGCCTTCGCCCATATAAATACCGAAGAATGAATCATATCCGCGAGCTGTTGGGACGTAATCCCAGTCAAAATATCCCAGATGCCATTTACCAACCAGATTAGTGCTGTATCCTGTGGTGTGACAGTATTTTTACGGCATTTTAGAACCGATTTCTTATATATAATTTTATAATGAGTGGGTAACCTACCGTGGCTCGAGTTCGTATTCGAGCATTGTGATTGGCTGGTAGGCGTTTCAGCCGCTTTTGATTGGCTGAAAGTAGAAGCCATTTGAGAGTTATAGATAAAAGCATTTCCTGCCCATACGAAATCTTCTTTAAAGCCTTTGATGATAAAGGAATTAGGGAAAAGGCAGACTCTATTGATTCAATGCTCACTAGTAGTTCATCAGAAGGAATTAGAGTCCAGTATGTCGCAAGGCTTCAGTCATCAACATCTCCTTCAAGCGTTTGATAAACGAGCACTTAAAATGAATTTGCTTTTAAAGCTTTTATCAACTAAACTCGCAAAGTGATTGTTTTATTTTTTTTAAGTCGCAGAGAACCCTTTAAGGGTAAAGGAAAGGTTGGTCTAGCGGCTCGATCATGCGTTGCTTAGTACTTCCGGTGTAAGGCGACCGGAAGTGTTTCGTGGGTGAATATAACGGTTTTTCAATTAAACTGTCAGAAGGCATTCGAATAAAAAAATAAAAGCAAAGAAATTTAATTAAAGCCAAGATAATCACATTCTTTTTCACAGTCCTCTACATGTATATCATACAGTAATCGTTAGTAACTGCTAATTCAAGTAGTGTCGATTCTTGGCTGCATAGGCTTTTACGGCGAAAAGAATAAACAACAGCATTACCGTTAACCAAACATAACCGACCTCTGGGTTAGTTTTCTTCTCCAATAGCTAATAATTTAGCAGGGGGTTTTATATAAATGTATGAGGACTTTGAGTGTTATTGCTCTCCGTGTTGACTTACCAAGTTCACGTAGTTTTTGAGGCAGAGTTGGCAGGTTTCTTGGCATTCCCCATGGTGATGTACTGTTGATAACAAAATGTTGCATCCCTAACAAAGCCAAATTACGTATACATGAAATATGAAATTTTCAACAAGATAAGTTCAAAGAATGAAGGATGTTATTCATCCTGGATGAAATAATTCGGGATACTATTCAACTGTCTCGCGACTCTGCTATTTTGGATGAACGCGACGACCATTTGAGTCACCGATTAGTACAAAGGCCTATACACATTAAGGGTTTTGCTCCGGGAGCAGACTCCAGGGTCGCTTTATTGCTCCTTCGTTATGTACCAGAATTTTTATGCAAGAAAGGTTGTGGTAAGAGCAGAATTGTTTTTTGAAATATCAGCGAGTATGACCACACCATGCAACAAGCTCCCGCAGCATGCGCTCTCTCTCGTGTGTAATAGTTGTGCAAATGACCCAGGAGCCTGCCCCTGGAGCAAAACCCTTAATGTGTATGGACCTTAAAGGCTTACACCATCCAGTCTACACCATCACATGATGAAGACTAGCAGTATAGCAGTCGAACTCGTCGCGTTCATCCACAAACGCAGAGTCGAGACACAATTGAATAAGGACTAGTCATTCAATTAAATACAGTTTCATTCCTGGTTCTCTTCTTGAGACTTGCTTCATTGTTCAAGTCAGATTTTGACGTTTCTTTTATACAAATATCTAATCATTTGTCCAGCCAGTGTGCCGAAAATTTGATGTTCGACTACATCATTTATTGGACTAGTGATTTTCAAAGCTCGAGCGATTTTCTTCTTAATTATCAATAACTGAACTCTGTTTGATTAAGACTAGAAAAATGACCTCTGGTAGAGGGGAAATTATGACGAGCCTCGAACACTTTAAAGTCACTTCTTAATCTATTTTAAATCTCACTTAATTAAGACTTCATTAGTTAGAAACGCATCAAATCATGCCTCACTAACCTAGATCTTTTTTTGGCACATGATTAATAAATAATGTTAAAGAAATGGTTCGAGTTTCCACACAACCGTGAAGGTAGCAAATGCTCTCACCTATGTGTATTGGGTACATCCCGGTCATTAGAGCACCCCTAGATGGTGTGCACATAGCTTGCGTGTAGTAGCTCATCAACTTCACCCCTTCTGCTGCCAGCCTATCAATAACTGGCGTCTTCACGGCCGATATATTATTATACCCTACATCGCTCCATCCTAGATCATCTACCATCACCATCACGATGTTAGGACGGCTTATTGCTCTGTGGGCACCGGCAGGAAAACACGCTGCGGTCGCGTAAGAAAATAATACTAGTATCCATATACAGTCCATGATAAGCCAACGTCCGTGTTGACTCGCATGATCTGAATGAATAAAGTTTGTAAACACATATTTATTTCAAGCACGTCAAGGGGGGGACGAGCACGTGTGTACCATTCGTCATGCATGCAACAGGAAAAGCAATGCCATCCACGCAACGGTAGTTCTAATTGACTGAGTCAAATACGACTGCCATTAGACGAAGTCAAACCAGCGCCCACTGCTGTCAGATATATGTAAATTATGCCTTAATCCAATTGAATCTCAGAACGAAACGGGCAAAGCCAACGGCAAACTCAGAAGTAAAAGTGTTGGAATTTTCAGGTCGGGCCTAACTGCTTATCGCGTGTTTTAGTTTGAGGTCATATAAAGAAAGAGCAGTCCATGGTCCAAAATGAAAATTTATGTGAAAATCTCTCTTACAATTTTTGTGATAACAAAATTCCGATAGTTGTAGGTAGAAGTTAAACTGTTTTTATCATTTTTGACTTTGGGCTATAATAAATTTTGCACGGGAAAAGGCCATAATTACTTCATAATCTAAAAAGTGCTGATGCACGTCCGTGAAGTCACAACTTAGGCAAACAAACCAAGTTTTTCATCTCCTCGAGTCCGATTTCTTTTCACAAACAATCAGTTCAAAATTCCAATTCTATATTTGACGTCTGGTGACTGAATAATCACTCCTCGAGTTCGACGCCGGCATAATAACGTCCGACTTACGATTTACCTCTCGAGAGTCGAACGAAGCATCGAGATGTCGTATCTTGAAGCGCACCAACTAAGCCACGTACTTATATCGTGATTACGTATTCGGCATGTGTGTGAGGATTGAAAACAAGTAACAGCAGTGTAAAATAAGTTTTCACTATTTTCTTAATTATTAATCAGACTTCGGATTTGGTTTGGTGAATCTGATAGCGTGTGTAGTCATAACATCCTCAAGGTCCTCAAGTGTCTCTGTTTTTGCGTTTTTAATGGATCATACCTTGATTTGATGTCATCATGAAAATAGGCCAATTAATATGAAGGGCCATAGTTAGTAGAAGGGTTGCCCTCTACTAACTATGGAAGGTTGCCCTCTACTAACTATGGAAGGGCTATAAAGGACCGACCACATGTTAAGTATTAATAGCGCTCCTCTACGAAAGAACCAAAGTGTTATATATTTACTCTCGATTGTGAAGTGTATGGGAACCTTTGCACGTACATGTTTCCAATGCATCCTCTAAAGGAATTCATGTGCGACCAGCAAAATATATCTTCAGTGTCTGAGGACCATGCAGTGACCGTGACTAGGTCCCACCAAGTCTAGATCAAACCGCAAACACTGAAGCTTTAGTTATACAATCGCACAAAGTTTCGCCAGCATCAAAGTGGCTAGGCACCGCCGATTCAATTGAACTCTTCCTCTTCAAGTACGCCTTCTTTATACTTTACATCATACTCCGTTACTCAGATAAATTTATTAAATTTGTTCAAATGCATTAGATGTTAACCAATTAGTTGCTATTTCACTGATTTTTTTGGGCACAAAAGGTGCTAAAATGATAATCAATTTCCAAAATTGTTATTTGATCTGTAAGTAATCATTAACAGACTTAACACTGATCAAGTGCTGCTAAAAGTTTGTCTGGTTTGTGACTATATTTATCAAGGATGTGGTGCGCTAATCTTGGACTAGCTGACTGAGAAACATGCAAACTTACAGCAAAACGGCTCAAGCGTGCCCCTCTAGACTCCATTCATGATTTCATTATTTGATAATAATAAAAAAATAAAATAAAATGTGGAATTTGATACATTTCTAGTCCCCAATCCAATTCTCCCTTTGTGCCGCTGTAGGAAGCGATCATGGGATGTCTGCAGAACAGAATCACGTGTGACAGTAACTCTTCCGGGTGGACATATTTCGACTCACTATGGAGAAGTTTTATGCTTTTCTAGAACAGTTCGAACAAGAACTAACCTGCTCAATCTGTAATGAGATCATTACAGACCCTGTTACTCTTCCCTGTCTTCATAGTTTCTGCTTTAAATGTGTGGAACAGCTGTACGAGAAGTCCAGTAGCACAAACATGTCCTGTTCTTATCCGGCTTGTAGATCGCCGTTCGATGTTCCTGACGGAGATGTGTCCAAACTTTGCTCTTCGTTCTACCTGAAGGTTCTCCTCAAGTTGATCAAAATTATTGGAACCAAAGCTAAATGGGAAGGGCAAGAGATTCAATGTGTAAACTGCGAAAAATCGAAAGATCTAGTAGCATTTTGTCAACAGTGCACTGGAGTGCTTTGCACGGAATGTGTCAGTGCACACAAAACGTTAAAAAAAGTTTCAAAGGAGCATCGGGTGAAAATGCTGAATGAAATTAACCGAGAAAGTGTGGAGGATTTCGTCTCAAATCTTATTTTCTGCGAAGAGGAATCTCACGAGCATAACAGGTTGGAATACTTCTGTTTTGAAGAAACCTGTCGAAAATACATTTGTCAAAAATGCGTTTTTGAGACTCATAGGTATCACAAGTTGTCGACAGTTGAAGAAGCGGCTGAAGAGGTCAAGCAAGACATCAGACAGAATATCATTGAGCGAGTGAACAAACTAAAACAGGCATACGAAGAAGAGTTATCACTTTCCAAACAAAATATATCGCGGATACAAAGTGAAGTTGAGTTGGCGAAGACACAAGTGCATGATGCAGTCGAAGCTGTGATTAAAAAGGCGCGAGACCACGAGGAAGCGATGATCAAAGCTTTAGACGAGATCTTGGATGAACAACAACAAGCGAACCAAGGGGAACAAAGTGATGTCAATACAGGAATTAATTATTTGTCTGAGTTTGGTATTCACTGCCAAAATTTGATCGAGAGAAACAGAAGATATGAAGTCTTGGATGTGCAAAATATTTTTCAAAAGAAATGTGACGTGTCGTTACAAAAGTCTTCGATCTTGTCAAGCAAACCCATTCAGCGTAACGTAAGACTGCGTTACGTGTCACAAGCTGAACCCGACATTGAAAATATTGGGAAAATTGTGGAAACTCTGACTGATCCTTCGAAATGCACTATTGAATCGTTAAACGATGTTCGATGTGGTTTTGAAAACCAGTTTGAGATTCTGACAAAGGATTCGGAAGGAGAACTGTGCGACACCAACATAGAATCCATAGATGTCAAAATTAAGGATCCAGAGGACAAAGAGGTGAAGACATTAGTCTCGATCAAGGAAAAGGGAAAGTTTATTGTACAATACCAAGCGGAGAAGGTGGGACCATGCAAAATTCTGGTAACGGTTGGAGGTGAAGAGATTAAGAACTCTCCACAAAGCGTAAACACCTCTGACATTGCAAAGGATTATGTCTTTGTAAGTTCTATTACTTATCTTAAGGAAGGTAGCAAGGGACAGTTGAAGTATCCTCTATCTATAGCACTCACTAAGAATGGAGAAGTAGCCGTTGCTGATCGAGAAATAGATCGCATACAGATATTTGATACGAGTGGTGAATATAAAAGAGAGATTAAAGTGAAACCTGATGGTGATCAGTTTGGACCCGAATCCGTTCTGTTTATTGAAGATAAATTACTTGTTACTGGTAATACAGCTGGTATGGGTAAAATTTTAGAGATTAACTTAACTGATGAGAAAGTAAGAACTTTTTATCGACCTGAAGAAAAGTTTTACCTTCAAGGGATGTGTGTTACAGATGAAAACAATATTGCTGTTTGCTTCTATGGGAATGAAGAAAACGGCATCAACTCTGGAATCAAACTCTTCAATAAGGAAGGAAATTTTGTTCGCGAATTTGTAAGTCCTGAAGAAAAAAGAGAGCCTTGGTATGTTGCCCATAGTAACGGTAAATACTTCGTATCTTATTTGAACGGACACTGTGTATGTATTTTTGATAGGCATGGAGTTCTTTTGTACAAATTTGGAGAACAAGGAGATGTTAATGGTCAATTTAATAAGGTCTTTGGCCTCTCTTTCTATGGCCCAGATTCGATCCTTGTCTGTGATCACTGCAATAATCGCGTCCAACTTTTAACACAAGAAGGAAAGTTTATGAAATCATTCGGAAGTGGATTATTTTCAAGAATGAAGCAGCCTGTCGATTTAGCTGTCACATCTGATGGTAAAGTTTTTGTCTTAAACTTTGGCAGTAAAGAGATACAGTTATGGCGCTAATGAGGATTATACACTTATTTTAAAAAGGGTTGTTGCAGCATCGATTGACAATTGACAATAGATGACCGCAAGGGACGTCGTTACTCTTAATTGTAATTTGATTTATTCATGGTTTCACTTGATACCACGGTACAAATGTCCACGCTATCTTTAGTTCTACAGGTAAATGTGTGTATGTGATGGTCTCATGTGAATTAATTCGTATATTTAAATTACCAAAATCCCTTGCGGTCTCCTATTGTCATTTGTCAATCGATGCCGTGACAACGTTTTTATAAATAAATATATATTAGCCAATTGACTATCAGCAATAATGAAAAAGAGACAGACTATTTTATTGATTCAGTCATACAGAAAACCATGCAAGTCATAAAGAATTTCAAAATTAAGCAACCATTTTTTTTTTAACTTTGTGGATCTGCAACTAACAGGTCCCGTTACACTATGGAATTTTTTCAGCAACTTGTCTCGCAATGCTTGCCCAGCTGAGCTGCAACGCCATCTCATCAACCTGCAACGATTTTTAGCCGAGTTAGGCTGGGGAGAACTAATAGTAAAAGCGCCATCTTGAATGATTACGAAAACGTGCGCATGAGCTCTCGAAAAATACGCATTAAAATTGCAAGAAAAATTACTGGAAGGGTGATACATACTGTGAAACGACGCTGCAAGTTGCTGCAAATCTGTTGCAAAAGGTAGAACTGAGTTTTACTTCGAGCAACGCTGCGCGCAACAGAAAACATTGCGAGACAATCCGTTACACTATGCAGTTCTCCAGTAACTTGTCTCACGACGGCGATGCGAAACAAGTTGCTGAGAAAATTGCACAGTGCAGCCGGTCTTATTTCACCTATCCTACCATCTAAAAGTATCCCAGCAACTATATCGATTTGGTCATCTAAGTATTCCAAATTAACTACTATTACTGTTATTAAAGGCTATTTAAAATTTTATACTGTCAAGGCGCTGGCAAAAAGAAAAGTGAACAAAAAATAAATAATTAAACAGTTTAAAGTCAGACCAGACGTTAACGTAGTTTCCTTCTAAGTCAAGTAGCTTTAGCACTACTTGGTTTATGATTAAAACAACAAAACACTTAAACCACTGTTTTTTTATCCTTTAATTGTGCCAGGGACGTGTACTGCACGCATAATGGAGATACCCGGTGTACAAGGCTAACTGATCCTTTTTCGTGAGATTAAAAATGAATCGTATTAACAAAAGGCGGGAAGAGCTGAGCTGGTGGAAGTTCGTTAACAAAACAATGTACATGCGCGCGTTTGCTTTACAGTAATCGGCTTATTAGTGGATATACTTCTTGGTTTACTTGGGATACTAAACTGATAGTGTTAGTTTTAGTAGTTTTGTCCTGAAATTTACCCTTAACTTCCCTCCTCTGTAGTTTCCTTCGCAACTCGGCGACATTAAAGTCGGTCAAATTTCCGTCCCCACTGACCGCAACTCAGCAGACAGTTGTGTGTGGAAAAGTTATTAAAGCTAGTCAGGGAGGTAAGCTAGGTAAGTTATTTTTTAATGAGTAACTCTTTGATAGGAACGGCTGTTGACCCGTGGCTAGGTTGTTTCCTCGAGCTAAATATGGCATCTACCTTCCACACAACAATCGATAAGTTCATCACAGGAAGAGGTGTTCCAATGTTCCTATACTATGGAGATCAAAGCTCAATAGTAAAACTCTTCTACCCTTTTGTCCAAGATTATAGGGGAGTCCAGTGCAATTTACTATTTAGTATAAACCTTATTAATATCATTTGTTCGTTAATTCCACCAGCAGCAAACTGATGTTTTCAGTATAACAAAGAACTAGGTTCTTCACTAGTAGGATTTATCAATGCATATGGTTGGTAGTTTATGCGTTGACTATGATCGCACGCGTTCCTTAAACAGTGCCGACCAACTACCAATAGCAGTCGCACTGTTTGGGAAATGACAACAGCCAAGACAAGCAAAACAAAAGCGCAAGGAAGAACACTTAGAAGGAATACCTCGAATATCTTGAAGTCGTCGATTTGGGTTTTGAGTGGATCTTGCAGTGGTACTCCAGCCGTAATAAGTACCGACTCCGCAAGATTGATGGTTGCCATAACAACGTGCATTGAAAGCAAGGCAAAGGCAAAGAGATTTGCTTTTCGGTCTCTGTAAGGAAAGACGAGAACGTTGTGGATGAGTATAAGCATACAGACGAATGTCATACACAGCAGACGAGGCAGCAATCTTGCTGTAAACGAGAATAACCATAACATTATCAAGCGACGACCAATCAGAACGCTTTCCCAATACAAGGCACCTCTTGATTGGCTATCTGGAGGTCT
>WUAP02143235.1:0-11900 GCA_015163945.2 Stichodactyla helianthus | reverse complement strand
GCTGCAGTGGTAATTCAGGTGTTAAACCGAATATTTTGGAAAATACCAGTAATGAAAAGATGATTTATGAGAAAAATGACAAACCATCTAGTTGACCTATCCCAACATTGTCGTTTTCCTGCAAATAAAAATTTCTTCGAAAACAAACCTCTTTTAAAATCTCGGTCAAAAATAATCGTGTTTGGAGGTCATGCAACTGGTGTTACGATTGTGACAGTGTATTGGCTTTCTTATCGAATTTTTCCCGCCGAAACTTCACTCCTCGTGGGGCTGTGACGCCACCTGTTCAGATATCCTGACAGGTGGTGTATTCAGATCGTAATGGACTCCCGCCTAAAAATATACACCAATATTCTAATTGGCAAGGAATGTCATTGATGGTGTGATGTGTTTCATTCATGTACTGTTGACAGGACTTGTAAATGACTCGATATTTTCGCGCCATTTTGTTGAGTATCGCTGTGCAGCATGGGCATCAAAGGCCCTGCCTCGTTCATGCGGGAACTAATCGAAATCTCTTTTTCAAAAAGGACAGAATAAGATACTTGAGTCGAAATGTGCTCGGGAACTTAATGTTATGGGAACTTCTTTGGTTAAGGCTCAAATCTCGAGTCTCCGAATATATTGAAGCGAATTTTTGATAAAGCGTAGAGGTTAAAATCACAAACACGATTCTCCAATACCAAGTTTTATCCAGTGTTCATGACGACTAGTATAGAAAGAGCTTCCATAAATGTGTGTTGTAAATCGAATTCTGTTTTGGCGGGAAATCTACGTACAGTACCATTCTCTTCCTTGGTGACGGTGACGCATTGCGATTGGTTAAGAAGGAGCTTTCTGATCGGTCCAAAGACGGAAGCCATTTGAAAGACATGCTGTCGCAACTGTCTCATGTCAGCTTATCTGGTCCACATGTGTACTGGACAAATTTTTTTGTGCGCAAAACGGTCGTACATGTATAACTTTTTAAAACAGCAAAGCCTAGATAGCTTCAGTTTATGGTTTGTTTTAAAATAAATCATCAGAGAGGCCTATCACGGGTGTTCAAAGGGGATCAAAGTGAGGGTGTTTTTCCAGGAAGCGCCCTGGACATAAGCTACTTTCAGATGGTTGTCGTGCTTGAATATAAACTGTACCATCATTACTCAGTACATATTCTATTGAACATGATTATTACCGTTGACATTTGCTTTTGCGCTTCAACCTAGACACCAACAAGAAGTCATTCGCTTGCTGATTTAAACATGAAATCATTCTTGGAATTTTTCACTTAAATTATACCATTCGCGCCGTTTTAAATATAACTTCCTCCAAACACTTTAATGGCTTCTCGCGTCATTATATTCGACTGTCAATTCTAGATCTTGTGGTCTCTTTCCATCCCTACTTCCCTAAAAAATAATCCCTCGCCTAGGTAATCGTTCAAAATAAAAAAACTGCGATCTTTGTGGGATACATTTAAGCCACCGAGAATCCTATAATTATAGGCTACTTTTCGCAGGAGCATTTGAATGGTTTCCTTCGACACACATCACTTTCGAAAATTCTGTTTGAGTTATTCCATTAATTTTGTTTAATCGGTTTTTAGCTGAAATATTTGTTGGCTTTGCAAAACCTCTGAATCAGTCTCTCTTTGTTCCTGCACTTTTGGATAAGATAAGACACATGATAAGATACGTTGACATTTCAAACCTATTTTTTCTGGAGATATAACTTATCGTATTGGTTTATGACATGTTTTGTTTGTCCTATTCAGATTTTCTTCATCTTCTTTATCTTCATGTCTTGGATTCTTTTTCCTTACTTTTATTTCAATAAAAATTCCAATAGAGAGCTATATCATTTTTCAAGCTTTGTTTATTAAAATTTCTGCTCAAAGAATTATAAAAGAGGTTTATGAACGATTCATTCAAATCTTAATTCGAACGGTGTTTTGTGTCAAATCTCTACCTCCAAAATTATCAATGTTCAACTTTTCTTGTAAGCGTTCATTTGTTTTCAAACTGTTTTTTAGTTCATAAGACCCAAACTACTATTCATGCATTACTATCTTTAATTTCACCAGTCGGAATTGGATTCTAGAACAAAGGAACTAGTAAAACTGATTCTTGCCACTACATTATTTAGGAACTAGTAAAACTGATTCTTGCCACTACATTATTTAGGAACTAGTAAAACTGATTCTTGCCACTACATTATTTAGTGTTGATGGTTTTTGTTTTAGCCTCACAACACACGTGTGAGTAGCTACCAACATTAGCCGGCATCAATAGGACAAGTCCAAGCTAGACTTGACATCAAAATTATTCACCCAAAATTATCTACTTAGGACTTAAAAGAAAATCGTACGTTCAGATTTTTGTTTTTCACTTTTTGTTCCTTTTTGTTTCTCTACTTTTTCTTTCTCGAGTGCTCACTTTTATTTCTTAGAACTGGTTTCATTTCAACTCTATCGCTTTGTTGTTGTTAGTAGATGGGTGTATACCTATTTCAATAAACGTTGACGTTAGGCAATCTGAATCTGAGGCGGAACGTAATTTGTTGCTTTTATATTTCCCTACTAAAATACGTAAAAGCGCATTTTTTTTAAAGTCAAAACCCAAAACTTACATTTGAATTTTACAAAAAACTACATCATTCGGCTTTGTATACATCCAAATTTGCAGCTAGTTACTCCGTCTCAGGTGTCAGATTCAGATTTCAGACCGTCAACGTTTTTTGAAACTGGTATATACACCTGTTTCAAAAAACGTTGTCGGTCGGCGATCTGAAATCTGGAATCTGAGCCAGATAATTCTAAAGCGTAGGCCATCGCTCAAAGGTCGTTTCGTATTTAGCTATTTACTGATTGCAAACTACTAAAGGATAAAACCTAATAAGTTCAGATTAAATTTTAACTTAAAAATAAATTAACAGCTCGTGCGCTCAATTCCTCTCGGTCTTAGATTTCAAATTTCAGATTTCAGACCGACATCCTTTTTTGAAACTGGTGTATAACCAAGCCTGTACTAAACATTTTAAGGCGGTTGCTTGGGAACGCCGTAGTCTTGTAGCAATAATCAATGGAGCTTTGAATGTTAACCGGAGGTATTGTTTTGTGAAAAACCGTCAAAACTAAACCACGTGCTCTAGAAAAACCGTTGACGTTTTACCAACAACAAAACTAAACTGTTCCCGTTTTAAAAAATTGTGTGTAAAGACGCGCAATTCGATTTAGAAAGACCACTTACAAAACGTTGAAAATAAGCGCTCAGTTTGATAATGAAACTTTGAAACTATCGATTGACCGATGTTGATCTCACAAGACAATTTACTCTAGTCACTAGCAGGTTTTTTTCCCTTTGTTGTCAGACTTTAGGATCATAAGTTTATTTGGGCTCTCCATATGACTTTGTTTGACGCAGGTAGCTTCTTGGAATCCCCCAGCAATCTACAATCTCCAGCGATTACCCGGCCATGCAGTTCGTTCATGGTTTCTTTTCGATTTTTCTAAGACGTGATGTATTAATTAACTTTCATTTAGGCCTAAGTTTCGCACATGGTTAATTTGACACTAGTTCAAGAACAGACTCAATAAATTCATCAGCCAATCTGACATCCTTGAATTCGGTACAAAGAGGAAATGATTAAATCTCGAGAACTACGATGCTGTTTTATAATATTTTCCAGGGAGTTTCAGATGTTATTTTTTGTAGTGCGCATCAAAACAGCTGATATTGATGAACTAAACCAGAGCCGACTGTTGACGACACGAAGGCGCTTCCACAATTCATTATTGATTTATACTCGATTATTGCACCAAATAGAGTACTTTTATCTACAAACCACAACTTTTTGAGATTATCTTAAAGATTAGATTAGAGCCGCGCAACACATCTAGGTATAAACAAAAAAGGCAAAAATTACAACCGAAAAAAAAAAATTAAAATATTCTATTGTTGTTATTACGAAAGTTTAGAAAACAAACCGAAAAGTAAAGTCTAGAAGACAAAGAAGTCTGACTAACTCTAAATCATTATCCACAAAGGCTTTATTTCTTTCATATATTAAATTATTTGCGCTGTACAGGTTAACGATGAAGCCGTCAGACATAAGATGTGGGCGTCTTTTCAACATTCGATTCTCGGTAAATTTCATCTCCCAATGTGGGATAAGTAGAGTTAGAACTATGAAAAAGACTTTATAAACAAAATCTAATCGTTCCTTACATATTATAAATACATTTTTTCGTTAAATTGTTAAATTCTATATGCAAGTGGTGTTGTATATACCTTATATATAAGCATTTTGATCAAGTCATGACCTTGGGAACGTTTCTTTAAAGATATGCGAGATATATTTACACAAAGTACAAATCGATAATCTACAATGTAGGGTTTAGTTCTTTGAAGAACATTGAAGTTTTCTTGTTTTCTCCAAGGAAGGTCTTTGGTTGACTTGTGGTCGTTCTTAGCACTGTTCTTGGTATCCCCGTAGATAAACATCCAACTCTGATCTTTGAATCCCGTAGTGCTCTGCTACCTGTAGAAAATCCGGAATAAAGACTTAATTCAAAAAGTTTTGGAGTTAAAACTCTACACGTGTTAGTTGACAGTTTGAGTCAGATTCGTTTGAACTCCAACATCTGCACCGCCAAATGTTTTTGCTGTATGAATTTGTACTTTAGGCAAGAAACGTAGCAGCTGGCGCTCAAGAACATCAGATAAACAAAAAAGAAAGTATGTGTTTTGTGTCATTAACTTTAATGAGTATTGCTCGAATTCTTATAGTTTCGAATGCGCTTACCTTCTTGGTACACTCGTCCAGAGCAGTGTTTGTGCTAGGTTCTGTTTTGGGTATCGTAGTGAAAAATCCGCTTGTAGCGCTATTGAAAGTTGTTCCTTGGTCGGCAAAAAACATTGAAGCAGCTTGCGAGCCAGTCATTGTGCTTATTCCTGGTTGGCCCATGCAAGCAGCTGCTGTTGAATTATTTAGATAACAGCTAAGCATAGCTATGTAGTCGATGGCAAGCCTCAGGACTTCGATTTTGGACAGTTTCTGAGGGTTCTGGTCTACACATGGCACTTTCTTTCTTAACAACTCTAGAGCGTTGTTTAGCACATGTCTTCTTTTTCTCTCTCGTGCGCTCGCCTTGAGCCTCCTGCTTCTGTCCAGTAAAGCCCATTTACGGTACCGAGAGCTTTCCTGATGTTCTTTTTCCT
The DNA here is from genome assembly GCA_015163945.2 of Stichodactyla helianthus. Lineage (NCBI taxonomy): Eukaryota > Metazoa > Cnidaria > Anthozoa > Actiniaria > Stichodactylidae > Stichodactyla > Stichodactyla helianthus. The sequence continues at coordinate 6,699 of WUAP02143235.1, read as the reverse complement.
TGGCTTCACACTCTACTCTACAGAGTTCGGTTGTTTCACAAGTCAAGTCTTCGTCCCCTTTTGTCATGTTGACGAAATGGTAGGCTACAGCTGAACTGCCCGACGTTTTTCCCGCACTTTGTTAGTTACCTAGTCTGCGCTCGGCTGCCTTCTTTTGTATGGAGTAAGTAATCTTCAGCGTTGCACGCGTGCTAGTACAGAGCCGCTTCTTAACATAACAAAGAATTGATCCTTATATTGACACAGTGCCTAGTCTGCGCGTGCTCTGTAAACAAAGGTCTTTGCCGGGCTGTGACTTGCCCACTCGTTCCTATTGTCCCGACTGTGCGAATGCCTAACTCAATGCGACGCTATTCCGAAAACCATCCTTTTTAGTTGTGTAGGCCAAGTAATTTGATGAATCCACACCTAAGTGTTTTTCCAACGGGCGAAAGAAGAAATTGTTTTAGTACATTTTAGTGTTTGCTAAATCTTGAAGGTGGTCGCGTGGTTCTCCTGGCTAAATATCATGTTGAGTAGTGTTATGAAGCAATTGAAAAATACCTACATCGGAAATCTCTTCAAATCCCTTCTTGTTTTTGCTAATTAGCGACCAATGACTTCACATATTGTTTTATAACAAAGAAATGTCTAAAAAGTTTTAAGTGTCGAACGAAAAATCCTTTCGTTGAGACTCTGTTACATGAATAACGTTTTTTTTTTTCCTGATAACTTTTAGAAAACTTTACTATTTTGATTTCGTAAGACCTTTTGAAATTTGTGTTCAACATCTCGATGTTTTCCTTTTATGAAAAATTCTTTAAAATTTATTTAACACTGCAGATTAGTATGTGTGTGAATAATTTCTAAGGTCAATGGTACATGAAAATATCTGGTTGGTGTTATATAATTTTGCTTCGTTTTAGAACAATTATTTTATTGTTGGAATTTGATCGTCATTACTTTAACTTTAAAACCTTTATCTCAAAACGTACCAAACGGCTAATAATTTCTTCTTTTTATTGCCGGTTTTATATGTTTTTAGCATTTATATTTAGCTTTTTCTTCGACTTTTTATCATAAATTAAATTAATTCGAGGTTTTTGTTCAAAGTATATCGCTTTTTCTGTTATAAACAGTCATTTTCCATGTTGCACGAGGTGTATTTGTGACAGCTTGGTAAAGTACTGCCTAGTCTAGCATGTAACAACTATTCCAGTATCTATTGACGCTGAAAACCAGGCCAATTTGACAAGGCGATCTCAGGTGTGACACAGTTTAATTCTGACTTACTTAAATAGCTCATTTGATCAAATCAACTCTAATACATTGTTTGTTGAGTCCATTGTATTCGTTATTGCCAAGAGTCTGCTGGCGAAAACAATAGTCAAACCCTAGCTATTGTCTTATGTGAGCGACATTGACTTAACACGGCGTGGAAGAGCATTAACATCAATCTATATATTGCCTTAGAACCTAGAGTATTCACATGCCGAGTTTCTCACAAAACAATTCTACTAAAAGTCTACGAAAAAAGACTCTAGAAAGATTCCAGTAACTTAATCTGGGGCCTAAAGTACCGATACGATTTCGATAAACTCTAACGAAAGACGCCAAATTTAATCAAGAACGCATAAAGAAGTTATTTCGTTGTGTTTTTACACCAAAACAAAGTCTTTTAACTATTAAATTGAATCGCCGAACGATAACGTACTAAGAGGTTGATGGGATAAAAAGCAAAGAATTGTCGCTGTTTCTGTTTGAGTGTGCATAGATAAAGAAGAAACAATTTTTCTTTATTTCGTTTTTGGTTAAGTTTGACAACAACACCTGTTGGTGACTTATGACTTCAATTAAACAAATGAAAGAAGTTGTCGAGAACCGTGTTTTAATTGTCACACCAAAAACAATTAAACCTTGTCGTTTAACTAATCGAAAAAGACTTTTCTTCCTCTTAAAAACACTCAACACTGGACGCTTTTGTGCCTTAAACAACGCCGTTTGCGTCTCTGCATTCCAATTTAGTGAGTGTTTTTAGCTCTAATTGCTGCAAAAAAGGGCTTGTTTTTTCTAGTTTATTGCTAGTTATTCCTATTATAGTTAATCAAATCCTAGTGCTGCAGTAAACACGTATTCTTTCAGTCGGAAACAAAGATCAACTCATAGTGTTATTTAATTAAATTCAACAACTTCTGTGAAAATATTGGAAGTTGCTAGCTATCAAAAAGAGCGACAGATAACGTACAGGTACCCCAACCAGAGTACAATCTCGAAGAAAAAGTGCTTTTTTATACCCCGGGAAACTCGTTTTAGAAACAGCATGATGCGCGAGGCTTAGAAATGCTATTCCATCATCCAGCATGGCCGCCACGTTCAGAGTTCTCAAGGTGGTTTAGTATCGCTGCCTTTAGTATCGTGTTCTGCTTTCGACCATCTTGCTGATATGTTACTTTGTATTTAATGATACCTACCTCAAAAATTGGTCACTTTAATCGAAATTTCCTTGAAATAAATTTAATCAGGTGGAAAAGTCGAAAATATGAATAGCTCATAGCTCAGGGTGATTGACAGGGGATGATGGATCATCAGTCATAGCTCACGGTGATTCACAGGTGATGATGACATTAATATGATAAAAATAATTTTTATAATAAAGCCACTTTGTTACACGCGCCTCTGATTGGTTGGTGGAAGAGCATCCTCCATCGAGTATGGAACACAGTTTACGCCCGAAATAAAACAGCTCGCAGGAAAGATAAGCGCTATTCATTTTTCTTTCTATATTATAAAACAAGTAGAAGAGCTTCAACTGTGCTCCGTTCATTTATAGAAGCACGCAGGAAGTGACGAAAGCACGAAAGAAGTGTAGGGAGAAACACGAGCTGCAGAACCACTGCATTCCAGCTTTTCCTTTTTCTCGTTTAAAACACTATAATCTCGCTTTGATGAATATGCTAATCTCGCAAGGGAAACCGTTATGTTATTGCGTGACGTGTGACGGCATCTAGAATCATCAGAAATGAACATGAACGTTGATGCTTCAAGCTTCTTGCTCTTTTTGGATTTCATATCTATGCAATAATATCCGAAAAGTCAGCTATATGTGTCAGTTTTCCGTTGGTCCATACATACTGTACAAAAAAGGCAGCTTTCTGAGTTAATTCTATAATTTGAACGTTCAACCAAACAAAAAACAAAATGGCCGTCGCTCGCGACTTTTGCAGGATTTCCAGTTGTAAGTTGCCAAACTTTTCATTAACCTTCTCTTTTTTAAGAGCATTTGATTAGTTAATTTGATAAAACTCTTTGTATTTTAGGATCTAAATGATAGTAGGATCGACTACAATAGAATCATCTGTCCTCTGACGATGATACGTTACAGAGTCAAAGTTATTCTTGTCGTCATTGGAGTGGTTGGTCTTGTAGCTCTCGTACTCAAAAGCAATCCACAGCTATATGAAACGCTTTTAGGTAAGTAAGAAAGCAACAACATAGGGAGTGCACGTTTTTTAAATCGTAGTTTTCATTCATAACTACGGTATGATAAATAATGATTATGATAATGAGGAATACGGCTGATTGAGCAGTGATAAAATATTACTTACTAGGGGTGGGGTGTGAGATGTTAGAAGCATTTTGAATACAGAGTAGTTTTGCTCCAACTTCTTCTCTGAGCGCATTTTCGAATTAAGAACCTTATCAATTATCCAAAAAAATTTTCTGCACAAATAAAGCATGTTTTTATAGCTTCGTTTCGTGAATCCGCAAAACTTTTGACATTTTGATGACTAAAACCCATCGTAAATTTGTCAACTCTAACCACTGCTAACAGAACAGTCTACAACTCATGATAGCATTTAAGCCCTATATGTAGCCAACTACAAGAAAGAAAAACAAACTGGTTAAAAAGCTACATGAATGAGAAATTTAATCAAAGCGCGCACAGTGCGCGAGTAATCACCGCAATCAACTATGGCATATACTAGTTAAACAACGCTTTCTCGTGGTATACATACCATGGGATGTCCCACGCGTTATTTTCTATGTGTACACAAGCCTTTAGGCGAGTGTGTATACAAAGAAAATACAAGTGACAAGTGGGATATTCCATCGTGTGACACAAGAAAGCACTATTTTCTCCTGCACCATAGCCTCGTCATGGGAAACGAAAAGTGGAATACTGACGAATATACAACGGGTTTCCTGCATTCTGATTGCCTGTATTTTCTATGGTGTAGTATATATTTTTATTTCCCACGGTCATCCAACCAATCAGAAAGCGCAGTTCTTATAATCTGTCAATCATTATTGTCTTATTGATAAGAAATCAAACAAACTACCTTCTTATTCACTCACTTGCTTAAAATAGGCCACTTCCGAGTTCTCGAAAATGATGCATGAAGGCGAGGCTTCGTGCGAAATAACGCTTGGTGGCGCGAAACGACTGACATTTCTTTGACTTTTTCTGTTGCTTAAAAGTTTATTTTTACGAGTGAACTGTGAACAAGTCATAAAGAAAAGAGTGACAACAGAACAAGTCAGTCGTTTCACGCCACAAGGTGTGATTTCGCACGAAGCCTCGCCATCATGCGTCATCAGTTTTTGAGAACTCGGAAATGGCCTGTTGCAAAACAGGGGAATGTGAAAATGGCGGCTCGTTCTAAATCCCAAGATTAAAATAAAACATTATTTTTTAAAAGCTTCATATAATTTCGAAGACGATCAGTTTCACTTGGCAAACACCTCGTACCGATGTGACGGGAAGTGGATTGAATGGTACAAGAAATTCCACGCAAATGGCTTAAAAACAACCAGTAACAAGCGTCGATTTTTGATCTTCTACTGCCCTGGCCATGATGGGGGATGCGGTGGATACGGTAACCGTATGGTCGGGTTGATATCGACTTTCTACATGTCTATCTTACTTGAGAGAGTCTTTATGCTACACTGGGGAGGACCTGAGAAACTGGAAGCTTTCTTGCAGCCAAACCAAATCGACTGGACGTACGACGAGTCTAAATTTCAAGGTCTGAGTAGCCGAAGTCACCACTGGGGAACCTATAAACCCGGTGGATATGATAGGTACAAAATAGGCAAAGAAGCAAATATCAGGAAGTGGATCAAGGAGCTCGAGCCTGGCAGCCTTTTTGATCAGCAAGTTGTCAAACTGAACGCAATATGGTATTTTGCAGAAGCATTATGGGAAAACCGAGAGCTCAAGAAGCGGGCAAAAGAGCTTGGGCTGCCTCGCGTTATGGTAACATATCCGTACGCCATGATTGGGTGCGCTATGAAATTCTTGTTCAAAAAATCTAGGTACTTAATGAAGGAGTTTAGCAAAGAAAAATCAAGGTTAGGGCCAAGAGAACACCCCATGATAGGGATTCACATACGATCAAGTGACCATCACTGGGGATCAAATAACAAATACAGCTATCGCACTCGGACTCCTCAGCGTGTTTTCCTTTGCGCAGAGCGGGTTGAAAAAGCTTTAAAAAGAAAATACGTCAGCTTGAGGAAAAAGACGTTCACGTGGTTTCTAGCCGCTGACGATAAAGCTATAAAACTGAAGGCTCAGTCTGAGTATCCTAGAAACGTAGTGACATTTAACATCAATCCACGTCATCTGGATCTCAGTGTGAAGGATTTCCAGAATATTCTAAGGGATCTTTTGATGGATCAATTGATGCTAATTGAGTGCGATTATTTTCTTCCTACGTGGGACAGCACTTTTAGTTATGTAGTTTTGGGATTAAAACAGTTTTCGCTGAAGAATCATGTATTTGGAGAAAACTGTGCGTTAGATGAAATGGCAGTGTCTTTGGCCCCCTAAAGAAAAAAAAAGCGGTCCACTTGATTAAAGGCATGCGCATTTAGTTTGTTTCTGAACATTTAAGGTGAAACGTCAACTGCACGGTTATGGTACGGAGATGGCATCACTTTTTACAACCTACGCATTTTGCACCATTACCCAATCAAACTGTTAGCGAGTGCGCATGCGTGCGCCATTATCCAATCAAATTACTATCGGGCACTAGAAGGAGGATCCAAGGCTATCCCAAGTGCCTTTGCGTGCTTATTATTGTTTTCTTTGGTTTCTAATGATTTATACAGCTATTTCAAAATACGTTGAATACTGAATACTGCATGCCAAATTGTGTATTCCAAGGCCGAAATGCATTTTGGGTCTTATATAATATTATCTAAAGTAAAATAAATAATAATAATTTATTTTATTTTTAATGCATTCCATCCGAAACAATATACTAGCTACATATAGATAGCAAATCACTGTATCTTGACTTTTTACTTCAAATTATTATCAGAACCACAATGCCCTTTGGTCTTGGAATGCACAATTCAGTATGCAGTATTCAACATTTTTTGAAATAGCTGTATACAGCTATTGCATCTTTTTGTCATGATACTTCTACTACCACTAGTACTAATACTAAGGTGTTGCTTTAGCATTTGATGAAGACATGTTCTACTAATTTGGCAAATAAAAGTAGCCAGTTGTATGATCTGTGTTGAACCTGAAAGTACTCCAAAGTAGTCGTATTTTGACAAGTATCGCTAATTTCCTTAAAGAATTTAGAAAATAGATATCGCTAAAAGGTATGGCATGCATGCTTTTTAAGCAAAATAGCCCACTTGCGAGATATGCTTTACTTGTCACACACAAAGGTTTCGGTACGAGGCTCCGTGCTAAATTAAATT
>WUAP02143234.1:0-27172 GCA_015163945.2 Stichodactyla helianthus | reverse complement strand
GGTGATAAATGCAGTACTGAGTCTGCGTATGTTGCTTGCGCTTATGCTTGCGTCGCTAGTGAGAACCAGGCTTAAAGAAGAGAATTAAACACTATGATCTCTGCATCGAATCTACTTAATTAGTATTGATAATTTTTATATCATGATGTTATCTTGTTATTCCCTTGTAACTAGTGCTGCTATTTATTATTGTTAATTTTAGAAATTTTGTATTTTAAGGATATATTAGTTATTCCTTTCACACGACCTCTAGGTAGAACAAAATTAAGTTTAGTTTTTCTTAATGTTGATAGAGTTTTCGTGTCTAAATAAAGTTTATTATTATTATTATCCGTCCATCCATCCATCCCATCCATCCCATCCCATCCATCCAACGCACTACCATCCATTGATCCTTCCAAACAGCTTCTTCAAAAAGTGTTAAGTGAATATCTCAAGAAAAGCTTTTTACTGAAACTATGGACATCCCTTGCATTTCCTTTGGTAGTATCTAGCTTATAATTCAGAACGTCCCTATCAACTGATATAACGCTGCATTTGTTGGCTGCCAAAAACCGTGGTCTAATATTAAGTTTCCATTCTAAAAATACCAAAAAAGCAGCTATTTTTATAGTTTTGATCATTTTTAGTTGGGAGAAATGTTATTTTACTAACCAGAGATGAAAACCTGCATTTATATTCTTAGTATCAGCTGGAGAAGTACTGAAAAAGAATACTTTACTATGCCAACCATTCATACGCTTGCACAATCTCATTTCTATCCACAATAGCTGAACCTGTTTTCTCTTGGCGTGAGTCTCGCTATTGTTTAATACTTTATCAGCTAAAATCGTATTAAAACTTTTGTCACGGAATGTATCTTTAGCGTATTTTACACAATCCCGTTTTTTTAAATAAGGATTTTTCTTGCTTTGTCATAGATTTCTTTTTTCTAATTTTTATCTCTCTTTGTTTCCAACTTTTGACCATATTTTTATCCTTGTATCTCGAGGGCTTTTACCTCGCTCTTGCTAAGTTAATCCCGTAAAATTTTCTTTTTTATTTATATTCTTTTTCTCTCCTGTTTCTTTTCCTTTTGATAGAGAGAATCAGTTTTTGGTGCTCTCAGAAGTAGATTGTATTAGAAATTCCAACCCCTTATGATACAACACGCCTATAGATGTGTTCATAACGCGTCACACTGAATCTATCGCCAGATTAGTACCAACTCTGAGAGAACGCCAGTATTCCTCGAATACAAACACCTGTTTAAGATGCATTTAAAACGTAAACAACACGTTTTTTAATAGTTTTTTAAAATATATATTTTAGGAATAAGATTATTTGTTCCAGTGATTGTCCATATTAAGGTTTCTTCTCAAGCGTCAGTTGTAGAGAAAGAAATAAAATTCAAGGGAATGACGTGTGGTTCCTACGTGTTTAAAAAGCACTAAATAGCGAGAAGTAAGATGTCCGACGTAAGAAATTTCTTTTACTCGACCTCCATTATGCAATATCAAATCTTGAAATTTCGCTAAGAAATTCGTTTTTCTTTCTTTTAAAAATGAAAAAATAAAAATCGCGTACTTGTACTCTTTGAGTTAAAACAACTGTTTCTTTTTTATGAGAAATGTTACAAAAACTCTATCTATTCTCGAAATTTCCTCAGTTTGGGAAGCCCATTTAGTTTCACTCAAATTCCTACGTGTTTCCATGGTAATGACAGGTTGTTTACCTACCCTGCTATGCTTGTTTTATTAACGTCGTATCATGCGGTGTTTTCTTGTTAATTTTTATGAAGCTGTCAAAATATCCTTCACCCAGTGGATAGAAAGAGAATTTTTTTAGACTAAGCGTCAAAAATTGGACGCAATGATTTCCCATTTTAGACTACGTGTCATTCCGTTGGGGTTTATTTCTTTGTTTAATGGTAACGCTTGAGAAGATACATTAATATGGATGTACGTGAAACAAAGAATCATATTCCCAAGAGATTTGAAATGGGAAAACATTACGTCATAGCTATTGGAATCTCTAATACATTAATATGGATGTACCTCAAACAAAGAATCTTATTCCCAAAAGGTTTGAAATGGGAAAACCTAGTCTCTCTCGACTTCAACTCCATATATGGTCATGGTAATTATATATTCATTTCCTTTGTGTTTTCAAATCTTCAGTCCCAACTCGAAGCCGTCATTCAAAAATGCACCCAGGCCGAGCCTCGACATGGTGAGCTCTGGTGCGCAGAATCCAAAGCTATCCCAAACTGGCGACTGAAAACCAAAGACATTCTTCCACTGGTAGCCAAGTCATTCAAGCCAATAGACAGAGAATAACCTATTGTCAGGTACTCGTTAAATTATAAGTAGGAAGGATCCCTGTGAGATTTTTTAGGGAGAGAGGGTTGAATACTAGTATACGAAACAACCGATTGGGCTGCCTGTGATGGGACTGTCCAAAAATGACATTTTTGTGAATGTGCCTTGAAACGCAAAAATCCGAAGCATTTTACATCCAAACGACAGAAGTTCTTTGAAATGTAAACGAATCTTAATGTTGTTAATAAAAACAAAGATAAACTCAAGTTTTAAACTGTCGTGCACATCAAAACCGATATACCATCCAAACTTGCGGCCGAATTATTGATATTAATAAATAATTAAGAAATATATTGCAGTGTCACCATACACCATACTTAAGATCAAGAACTCAAGCCATAACACGATGAAAAGTTTGGTGCTTACAGCTGAACCATAGATTAAACTTAGGTATGTTTCTTAAAATTTACAAGGAAAAAAAGATTTGTTGTATTGTAGTTCCACAGCGAGGAATAACTGTGTAGAAATAGATTACAGTATTATTAATTGATTAGTGTAAAACTAAGCCTTTTTGTAATGGAAAACTACTCAGTTTGACTTCACTTTTAACCGGCTTCCCGCTCCGAACCATTTATAAACAAAGACGAAAACCTTTCACCCAGTCACCCAACTCGGAAACCATTTGAGTGAATTTTTCTGTAATTTCCTCTGTTCTGCTTCTGATAACAGTTACGAGCGCTCGTCATAATTTATGAGCGTAGAAGATTTTTAGTTTTGTCTGAATATTGTAAAATGTTAGTGGTTTACCCTTAACTGGAATGAAATCGACAAAAGCACCCTTGTTTTGGTCAACTGAACCGTTTGATTGCGAGTTTATTAACTTCATTAACTCTCTCTTACCCTTAGTGATAATCTTTTATATTATTTTTCTGTTGGCGATTTTTTAATAATCCCACAATCCAGACACACGGTGCCATGAGATTTATACATGATTTATTTAATTACAGTAATTTCAAAGTTTTGACTGATTATAGAGGGGATAATATAACAAACTCATAGCACTTCTGTAGCCTTGTTTTACCTTTGTTTTGGGAAGCCATTTTAGTGTTACTGCATACCGTACCATGTACGTGCTGTAAGTCAGTACCGTACGTTTCCCACTCATACGATAACCATTCTTATGGGAAGCCATTTCAGTGTTACTGCATACCGTACCATGTACGTGCTGTAAGTCAGTACCGTACGTTTCCCACTCGTACGATAACCATTCTTATGGGAAGCCATTTCACTGTTACTGCATACCGTACCATGTGCGTGCTGTAAGTCAGTACCGTATGTTTCCCGCTCATACGATAACCATTCTTATGGGAAGCCATTTCAGTGTTGCTGCATACTGCAACAACTCTGTACAAATACACTGATTAAAAGATGTCAAATGAAAAAGAAAGATAAGGAAGTTTTCATTTTCAAGCATTGTATTTCCTCCTCTCCCATCCCTTCCCGTTCGCCTGAAAATATTTTTTCCTTGTCATTTTGAATGAACCGAAAAAAAACTCGGGAGTTGTCACAAAACAGACACAGTGTCTCAGCAGAAGAAATCGGACAAAACTTATTTTCCAATAAAGATCTAAGTGCCGATTGTCTACTGTAGCTCACTTTGACAGATAATTTGATTGCGGTGAATCGAAACTAGAGGACAATGAAATGAGTGAAATTATTCTATTCAAGTGTTTACCCGGAGCCTCGACTCCAGTTCTTATTGTGTACGATCACTCGAACAAAAATGTTTAATGTTAGCTATTGAATCTTGTACATGGCTTTAGAGTTAGGAAAGCTACGAGTTGAATGTATTGGTTGCTACTCGTATGAAATCCACTGTGATGGGATCGTGCAGATGTATGTACGCAACAGGGTTATAATCTCAGTAGCGATCTCGATTAACCCCTGCCATTCACTATCCACACCGCTACACACCACACTGGGAAATTCGCTGCCATTTTTATCTGAAGATCAACTCACTACTGATAATGGTTCAAGAAAAATATGAATTCGCTTTAGACAATTTTTGGTGAGACAGAAATACGAGTCCAAAGTCATTAACAGGCTTTCTTGATTGAAGGTCCATTGTAGACATTGTAGACTTTACTTGCCCGTTTTTGCTCTAGTTTGAACATGTTGTCTTGTGCTTGTCATCGTCATCACCATCATCAACAGCAGCAGCAGCAGCAGCACCATCATCATCATCAGAATCATCATCACCATCACCATCATCATCACCACCATCATCATCATTGTCATCACCATCATCATCACCTTTGTCATCATCATTGTCATCATCACCACCACCATCACCATCATCTTCATTTTTCCACACTTGTCTAAGCATGTGGAATCAAATGTTCCGAATTTAGTTGTTTCCTTGTAAAATTCTAACGATTCTCAGACCATAATATGAATATCGTGTGCCGTGTGTCCTATTGCTCGCAGTCTCCACTTTATCTAGTCTCCAATCTACACTTGCCACAATTAGCATGCTAAAATTACACAATTTATTCGAGTTTCCATCAATTAGAAAATACATTTTAAACAGTTGCTCTTCGTTTAATCAATAATTCTTATCTTTTCCACGCTACAAAAAGTCCTTCCCAAATTACTCTGGGTTTTAGATTCTAATTTTGATATGTTTTATGAGCTGTTTTCTGGAAATTAAACGATTTTTACTTGAGAAATAATTGGACAGTTGTAAGACAACACGGACGAAGCTATTAAAAAATAAACAGTTTTCTCTTAAATTTCCTCGGAATCTAATTTCCATGGTTTTGCCAAATGGGACAAGCATTTTGCTATAGCTTATCAATATTTTAACAGTTTTGAAGGTTTTGTGCTTGAAGTTAAGGGTGACTAAACAGCGATGGAATTATTCGAATCGAATCGAAGCGACAATTATAGAATTGCACAAGGCCACTTTAATGAGTACGAACCGTTGAAAGTTTTTTTCTTTTTAAACGAATATTACAATTATCACTGGTTAAAAGTCTAATTTCACAGTGAAAGTAATATTTATTTTACCGCACCAGACAAAGATCTTAGAACTTTAACGACGTTAGTAATTGTAAGATCTTTTAGGAGGGAAATTTTCACGGAAATTTATAACGGAAATCGCGTTGCGGGGTTATTAAAACTTCTTCAAATACATTGTCTTTTTTGCCCGTCTTTCTCTTTTTAATGAATCTCTTCATCTTATGTTTGTTAAGAATCCGCTGCATATTTTGGCATCGGTTCAAAATCATCATTTTCAAATATCAAAGATAATTTTGTACAAATATTTCGAAGTAGGTGCTGAAGAAGGTTAGAAAAATGTCTTATTAAGCTCTTGGGGCCTAATTTGAATGGTATTCCATGTTTCCACAGATATCAGGAAGATGAGAAAGAACGCTTAAACAAACGTACTGGCGAAAAACAAAGCCAGTCAGAGCATTTTAAAACAAACTCCCAAAAACCACTAATCGACATATTCCTACATCTTTTCACTCGTAAACTTGCCAAATAAAATAAAAAGGTCGACTAGAGCCGCCATATCACTAGCTTATCACTTCTAACTTGCATATTTAAGTTCTCTTGGAAAAGCGGTTTCCAAGGTAATAGTCGTTAAAATTCTGTTTTTCCAATTTAAGATACTTTTGAAGAATGAAAACAAATAATTACTAGAGTCAAGTTTTAAATTCCCATTAGCTGATTCCTTTAAAATGCCCGACATTTCATCAGAAGTTGACGTTATTTCAAAGAAATTTTAAGTTTCGTTGACAAATATGATTAAGAAAGAAAAATGCGTGTGACTTAAAGTTGCACGTTTATGCTAAATAAAAATACATAAATTCCCAGGCTCGTAGATATTTGTATATTATAAATACAATGATAATGTTGAACTCGAATAAAATTAATTGATCCAAGAAAAAGGCACGAAAAAGCCTTTAAAATTATAGCTTTTTTTCGTGGCAAAAAGTATCCCTTTCATTTTCATTTAAAGAAATTCTATATCTAGAGCTTTTCCCCATTTTTCAACTTTTGCACGCATGCTTCGTCAAAGGTTACCTTTATTTCTTTAGTAATTTACAAAAATAGTGATTTCGATTGTAATAACTTCGTTTCAAAGCCTCAATTCGCATTATTTTACAAACTATAGATTGTCAAAAATGTAGTCGAAAAATCTTAACAAGTATAAGTATCAAAAACTCTTGTTTTTCAAGTTGAATATTTTTATAATTCATATCCCTAGATTTAGTATTCTTTGGTAATTTTGCTTGAAAATTCTTTTTTTAAATTGTGTATGACGGAGAATATAGAATTATTCTTGACTATTTGTATGTATCTTGTCGTCCTATTTCGATCATTTTTGATGCTAATCAAGGATTCCGTTTTAAATTACGACTACCAAGAGACTTAAGCATCTTATTCTTGTCTCTTCGGCTTACTTTTCTTCAAAACCTTTTAAAACGCATTGAAATTATCAAACCAAGATGTGTCGCCGTCGTTTCCATAACTATCAATGCCTTTTCTCACTGCCAGCCAATTTTTTGGCATTTTTCTCTCAAGTAAAGCAGAACATGTAAAATTCTTTGAATTAAATATGATGTGAGCATTAATCAATATTTCATAACTTTAACAGGTGCTCTCGGCTTGTTATTCGAAATTCTTCTTGGGCTAAATCCATGGTAAATAGAATTGTTCATTATAGCAACGGTTTTGGCTTTAAAATCATTTTTCGCTTACTTTCACGCACATCTTAGACTGACTCACGTATACGAGTTATTTTTCTCTCGACTAGAACCAGAATTAGTAGTTCATATGGTTCAATTTAGACTGCAGACAACAGTGTTATTAGAGTCGCTTCCATCGTTATTTCGTATGATTTAAAGATGCATGATTATCATTTTCCAGGGCTTAAAACTGGATAGTTGCTTAATGGTTTAACTCTCGCCCTGTTCGCAGATGCCTGTTTTGGGATTTATTTACAAATTTTCCGTGCGACATTCCCCATATCTAGATCTCTTCAAAATCTAGTTTCATATAGAAGCCCTTTTCTTATCTGCGCCTAGATATGTGGGTTCCTTATATGTGGTAAAAGTTATCTCGTCTTCATAATTTCGTAGTAAAGTCGTCGAGTAGTCGGACGGAGGTTCGCAACATTCGAACGGCTGGTCTTGAGTTGATTTTATAGAACATCGGTCACATCGTGGTCCACCCGGGACTAAATTTTCGACAGGTTCTTTAGTCTGGCTTGCTGTAAGTAACCTTAAGGCAAGCTGATTCATAACAGATCCCACAATCGTCAGACCAAAGAATATGAATAATAAAGAGATGCCAACATAAGTGTTGTCAAACTTGCTTTTCTCGCTGTCTTGTAAGGCGACATAATCTCCGAATCCGATGGTCGTCACTGTGATAAAACAATAGTATAGCGAATCGAAATAATCCCATTTCTCGTAATATTTATAGATGAAAGACCCGGAAGAAACTGTTATAGCCATTGCCAAAAGTCCACACAAAACAACCAAGTTTGTAGTACTGGAAACATCGCTGTCTTTTTTCCCCATTCTCCGTTTTAATCTCCTGAACATACACGCTAAAAAGGTGTTCAGTCGTTCGCCTATAGATTGGAACATTGTCAACGCTAAAGGTATTCCAACGGCAGCGTAGATCATACAGAAAATCTTGCCACGTTTTGTTCTAGGAACGGTATGTCCGTAGCCTAAGAGAGAGAGAGAGAGAATTTCCATCGAATACACAATTATAAGATATAAACTCGAGATAGAGAGACTGGTGATTTATCGGGTTAGATTGTCGGACGTTATTTCTATTCTCTACCGGAAATATTTTAACTCGCAATATCCCCCCTCATTTAGTCTGTTCTGGAAGATTATAGTTTTATTTCCCGCCTCAACAACTATGTTTATTGCTCAAAATACTCTTAAACTGAAAGGCGTAAGATGAACGCGTATCCCATACTCGAGATAATATGATAATCGCGCGCTATTTTTTCTGCTTGCTATTGCCTTGCTGCGTTCGCTAGCCAGTCTAAATCCAAAAGGGTAATTGAAATCCTCTTAGTAAATATCCTTAACAAGTAAACTGTATATTCGCTGACTGTTAATGAATATGAGATTCTGTATCAAAGAGAATTGTTTTTAATTTATAATGTTAGCGAACCTTACCGATGGTTGTAATTACTGTTGTGGCGAAGTATACAGACCCAGCAAAGCTCCATTGATACAGGCTTGCTTTAACATTAGCCTTGGCCACAAGATAGAATTCCCAATGTTTTAAATCTTCCTGAGTTATATTGTATTTCGCTGTAAGCATTTCTTCAAGTTGTCCAAGCTTTTGCCGTCGAACTTGGTCTTCGTCGTATTCCAACGCGCTGAATATCGCAGCACCTACAAGCAAGTACGAGAGACAACATATTGTCAAAAAGATAGTCCTCAAATTCTGTTGTCTCATCTTCGGCTGCTTTCAAATGATCCGAACGGTTTTTGTTTTCATCTTGGTATTTCTGTACCGTAGGACTCCACCGTTCTAATATTTGGCGCGAGTCTAAACGAAAAATAGTTTTCTACCAAAACAGCTCAACTCAGCATTGTTGATGAGGCTTCGTTCTGATTGGCTGTGCGTCATAAACAATATGATGATGATTTACAAATTAAAGATAGGACCCCACGAAGAATCGCATTACTCTGAATCATTCTGACCCTCAACGCATGACAGTATGACTAATCTTTGTGTTGCCCCACTTCCCGGTTCTGTCCAACTGTAACTTGTATTTACATCGCTATAAATACGAAGTGCTCCCCATATGGCGGGTAAGATTTGGCGGTTTTTGCTGTAATGTAATGCACAGATTGGAAATATTTGTGTCAAACAACCTGTTCGCCGGAAAACCATCGAATTTTGCCGCCATAACGTACGCCCAACATCCACGCGCCAAAAAGAGGCGCGCGCGTGCCTTAAACAAATTCGTAATATTGCGTAACGTATTCGACATTTAATTTCCACCGAGTCAAAACGCTTGCTAATTGTATATGTCAACGCGGAAAGAAAGAAATCGGATTTTATGCAATTTCATGATCAATTATTGCTAGCTATTGTTTAAAGTAAGGATTCCGTTTTGTTTTTTTTGTTTTTTTTTGTCTTGTACCTTTATTTAGTTCAATTTGATAAGGTTTTACTTTTAGCATTTTCATGTATGGAGGGGCAGAGCTGTCTTTGGACTTTATATCCCTTAGGCTAACGGGCACGAATTCCTGACGCCAAAAACTCATAAATGTGAACAAAAACCGATGTTTAATTGATAAGTTTGTGTGTTTGTGACTTTGTACTAAAAGCAGAAGATAGCCTTAGCAATTTAATGTTTCAGATTTGCAAATTTGTGGTCAAATACTCGTTGTAAAAGAGACTTTTGGGTAATAGCGTTGTTAGAAAAGTAAAAATATCAAACTTTTCTGTGCGTGTATCGCGTTTCTTTTTTGCGCTCGCATAAAATAATCCCATAAAGGTTTTCGTGTTGAAAATAACATTTCACTGAAATATTCTTGTACACAAATTTCTGTTGAGTTAGGGAAATCTGGACGTCTTTATCGATTCTTTTGATATCCTTGTCTGCTTTCCCTACAGGAGCTGATTTGTTCCACTGGAAAAGCCATTATTACCTCAGATATCTATGGATTATGACCAACAACCGGGCGTCTTTATAGTGCGGTCCAGCATGACGCCAACGCTTGACCCAAACATTGCTACTATACTTGTTATATAGATTAGAACGTTTACTATTTGAGGATAAACGCAAATATGACTACAAGACTTGCGGCTTTGACAGGCATAAAAAGCTAACCACCAGAACAACCACAGCACAAGTCCCACCTGTAATATAAGAAAGACTTTAAAGAAAACAGCCCGCCATGGCTTGAACAATATCCAAGGGGTATAACAGCTTACCACGAAATTAATATCGTTTGGCATATACAAAATAATTGATTATTTTAAACCCTTTCTTTTTTCAAACTTCTTTATCTTAAAAATGGAAAAAAGGAAACGTTAAAGTAGAACTCCGTTTCAGAAGTTTGATTTTTAGAATTTTCCGCTAGTCTTTTTAATCATTCTGTTTTAGACATCCTTTCCTTCTGTGACAAGAATCCATGTCAGAGCAGGTGGTTTGTTGACTTATGTCCAATAGTTTGTGTGTACTCTTCCGACTAGACCATCTTTACTTAATTTTTAGGTTACGATTTTGTAAAAAAGTTCTTTTTATACTGTTTTGTGCACTTACACACCACACAGGTTTAGTTAAGTTGGGAATATTTCGCTTTATACTTCAGAATGTCTATATATTTATATATGATGTAAGAACATTATAATGTGAAATGTGGTCAGTGCACACACACACACATTTTTTTCGACACATATAACTATTATCTTGCTACATTTGAGTAAATACCCAGATAAAATGCAAATTTACTCTGCTCTTTTGTTTTCATGTAGAGAAGTGTTGGCTGTGCTGTAGTGGTTTCGTCTTGAAATGATCAAACCGGTGGTACGAAAAGTGGATAGAAACGATTTGGTATTTGCTTGAAAGGAATAAAGAAGTAAAAAACAGAAAAGGAGGATGCAAGAAAGGGAATAGAAATAAAGACAATGTAGAATAGAATTGTGAATGAAAGAAAGCGAAGGATGTAAAGTATAAAGGGAAGGATGAAAGCAGGCTTCGTACGGGTTTTGGAAAGTCTTGAAAAGTTTTGGATAATTGAAATGCATTTTTCCAAGACCTTGAATGTTTTGGAAACTTGACTTTAGGTCCACTAGGCTATGGAAAAGTTATAGATTTTTGTAGCTTGTCCAGCTTATACTTTGCAAAGAATTGTTTTCTTTGTAAATCGCCGAAGATTTTCCTGTCAGCACAGTACATGTGGTGTACGTATTGTTTTGCATTGGTAAATGTATGTTAAATGTTTCAGATCCATTTGGCTTCATTTTTGTGCTTTGTGTGGTTGTGGAAATTTGAGTCAAAGGGTTTTGGAAAAGTTTTGAAAATTCTCGGCAGGGAATCCTGTATGAACCCTGTGAAAGGAAAAATATGAAAGAAAAAAGGCGAAAATTAATGGGAAAATATTTTTTGTAAGAAGCGAAACAGTAGAACGAAAACTTAAATAGGGACAAAATTTATTGCGTCAACAGAATAACTGGGTCAAATTTGGATTCCAATACGCGGCTTCCGGGATCCAGCTTCTATAACTGATCTCGTAATCCTGGAATCCGAATTCCATCGTTGCTGTGAATTCCACACGATTACACCTCACGTTGTGTTGTGAGTATACGCCCACACGAACATTGATAACGTTTAATCCATTTGTTCAGCCATAAAAAGCCCTACACGAAATGTCATCACGAAACCGGCTACTTAGCAAATTAGATATGACTTAGTAAATAGATGTGATGTTCAGCATAATGGTCTTCCATCATCCGCAATTGTATTAGTTGATAAGAGGCATTTGCTATAAATATGGCACGGATTTAATTCGAGTAGGAAATGATACAGCAAGTTCTTAGCTCTACCTATTTTTACCGTGACCACAGAACATTTTTCGTATGACTGTGAAAAGCGCGAGGCACGATCCGTGTCGTAAACGTGCCTTGGCGCGACGGCAATGTTTTCTAAAATTTTGACGTGCCTTGTCGTGCTTTGATCATGTCACGACAGTGTTTGTGCCGCGAGCTTTTCAGAGTCATACGAAATCTGCTCTAACGACACGAAAACACACAGGGAAGCCATTTAAGTGCATGTTACTACATACCGTTCTTTATCCCACACCATAGAAAATACAGCCAATCAGAATGCGGGAAAGCCATTGTATTTCGTCGGTATTCCACTCTTCCTTCCCATCATGCATTTGTATTTTCTATGGTGTGGGATAAAATAGTTATACAATGCTTTCTCGTGACACACCATGGAATATCCCACTTGTCAATTGTATTTTCTTTGTATACACAATCGCCTAAAGACTCATGTGTACACATAGAAAATACAAGTGACGCGTGGGATATTCCATGGTATGCCACTCTAAAGGCTGGTTTTCACTTGCGTCGGAGTCGGAATCGGAGTCATAAGCAGTTCATAAAAATGAAAACCGATCGTCATAAGCGGAATCGGAATCGAAATCGGAAGCTTCGAGTAGATGTTTTTTTGCATTGGAGAGGGCCTAGAGAACAGCACTGTGATTGGTTGTCTGCTTCTGCTTCTGCTCCCGATTCCGATATTCTGGTTTTCACTCATCGTAAGGATCGGAGTCGGAGTCGGAATCGGAAGAAAATGGAAACCTTCCTATCCTTCCGATTCCGATTCCGACGCGCTTGACTCTGATTCCGACTCCGTTTTCTGGTTTTCACTGCGTCTTAAGCTGCTTATGACTCGGATTCCGACTCCGATTCCGATTCCGACGCAAGTGAAAACCAGGCTTAAAGAATTGTATAACTAGTATATATCAGAAAGCCAGTGTAGTAACACTGAAATGGCTTCCCATAAGGAATGGTTATCACATGAGTAGGAAACGTACGGTACTGACTTACAGCACGTACACGGTACGGTATGCAGTGACACTGAAATGATTTCCCATAAGAATGGTTATCGTATGAGAAAAAAACGTACGGTAGTGTTTTTACTCATCATTAAGACCCAACGTGATCCAATAATCGTAGTCTTAAGCGTCATCATGATGATTTCGTAAGTGGTCACGCGACCGTGAAGGTTCATAGTTCCTTCTCTAAATACCCCATTGACGAAAGAAGCAATGAATAACTACGAACCTGCAAATTCAGCTATTTATACCGATAAAGTAGAGTCCGAAACTCACTTTTTAAAAGAACGACATTTCCAAAGGGTCTCTTCCCAGTCTTCTTTGAAGAACCCTCGACAATTCTGAAGGCCAGGTTACCAACTAACAAAATGGCGGAGGAGACAAGAAGTTTATATTTGTTTCGCTTATAAATGTAAAATTTTTCTCAATAATGTCTGGTTTTGGGCCACCAAGATATCCACATCGACCAAGAGGTCCCTTTCCGTTCGACAATCCTCGGTTCCCGCCACTAAATCCTCCGCCTCAGAAGTTTACGCCGAATTTTCGACCAAGGCATCTTGGGGACAGTTATCGAGGAAGACCTCGTGGATTTGTGCCTTTTACTGGGCGATCTGGACCGAGAGGAAGATACCCAGCACCTTATGGAGATGACAGACAGTTCTTTGGAAATAGAGGCAGAGGACAGGTAAGGACAGCATTGATAATGTTTTGTGAGTTCATTACAGTCAAACTAGCTGAAGCGTACCCCCCTGGCCCTAGACTGGATTAATAAATTTATTATTCGAATATTGAGCCATTATTCGTTTTCAGGAATGCACTCCGTTTGAAAAATGTATTCGCATACTTTTATGCACGGGATTTTGTACGTTAAACTGACACATTTAGATGAGAAGCTGTTTGGTTTTACCAAATATGGCAAATAAAATAGCTCGTTTGTCAGCAAAATCCCGTGCAATAAAGTATGCAAAACATTAAAAGTGGTCATACTTTTGTGCGTAGCACTGTAAATAGTGGAATAATATTTTCAAACAATGCATTCCTGAAAACGAATAATGGTCCAATACTCGAATAATAAATTTATTAATACAGTCTAGGGGGTACACTTCAGCTAGTTTGACTGTAAATTCAATAATGTAGTATAGAGTAGTTGTCATTGTTATAGGGATGGGGTATGGGGTAGTGTTTCCACCCTGGGGAATTTTATCTCCTGGTTTGCACCAGGATACAGCATTTTAACATATCTTTATGGAAAATGCCCCTAAACCCCCAGGACAAGGGGACGGGGAATTAACATGGCAAGGCAGGGGATTTTGTGGGCATTTAATGACATGAATGTACTGGGAGACAGAGTATTTAATTGCAAATCCATATTTTGATATAAACTAGGGACCTTGGATTTATAAACAGTAAATTGAATACCTCTGGGTACATCTCAGGTAGTGGGAATTTCAACTGACTAGTGTATAACCTTGGATTAAGGATTCAAAACCTTGGATTCCAGATTCCACATCTTGGATTGTAGATTCCATAAGTTATTATTTTGATTACCAACTATCTGGCCTACTTACTCTCATTTCTATTCGTCCTACACTCTTTACTCCATTTCTGTTTAGTACTTGTGTTCTAAATCACAACATCAATCAATCAATCAATCAATAACTTTATTTATGTGGCAATAATATATAGCGGTTACCCACTAAGTAAGGACACCTACCCCTAACCTAATTAAAACTAAGACGAAGTAAAATTTGTTAATTAAATAGTTAATTAATCAATTAGAAAATGACTAGCTCGAAAACCTAATCCATATATACATAATATAAATCTAATTATATAAACACACTAAGAATTGCATAGAATGCATTTTTTGCAACCATTCATGGAGATTAATTTAGTTAGATCTTGTTTTCTAATTAACTTTTTGAAAGCTTCTAAGGTTTGCTGTTCTCTTATTTTCCTATTTGACTTGGACCAGAGTACTGGTCCCAGATATCTGACTGAGTGTTTACCAAAGGCTGTAGTATTAACTCTAGGAATTATAAATTCCTTGGTCCTTAGATTATAATTAGTATTATTGTTAGAAATCATAGTCACCCATTCCAAAGAAGGAAACGTCATTGTTAGAATTGATAGAATGAAAGATATTATTCTCTTTTTAGATGAAATAATAAGCAATACTTAATATTCAATTGCCTCACAACTCTGCATTTGTGACCAAAGCTGTTAACAGCCCACTTGAGATATCAATAAGTATTAAGGCAAGTTCCCATCAAGTCTACATCATTGCCTGATTAAGACTAGCAGTAGTAATTTAAACCTAGCATTCATCCACAAATGCAGAGTTGTGAGACAATTGAATAAGAATCACTTATTATATTACAACTGTTGTACCAACCTTATTTCTTTTATTCCTCTGTTATAGCCTCCAAGGAGCACTATCAATTGTATTACATTTTTAAACTCATGTGCTACATTCATTGTCTACTGGATTTAAATCTAATAGTACATGTTGATTCTTCCTGTCAACAGAGTTACCATGGAAACAAAAGCTTCAAGAGATTAAAGGATCAAGGTCAAGGTCAAGGAATCGAGGCATATTACAAGCATTCAATGGTAGAGGATCCTTGGAAGGAGCTTGAAGAAACACACAGAAAAAAAAGTCAAAAAAAGAAAGAGGACACCAGCTAGATTAGATATTACTTGGTTCAAGGCCTCTCTGTTTTTATTCCTATACAAAAGAGGGATTACGTGAAGATGAAGGGGGGGCATGTCTTGGAAGGAGGAGTTCAACAGGGTTGATATAATCAGGCTCAACAGGCTGACAATAAATTACAACACCCTATGACAACAACAACAACAGCAGCACCAAAAGCAAATTTGAAGGTTTGAAGAGTCGGAAGAGTCTGATAACAATGAAGAGGATCATTGAAGGAATATATTTCAAAACTTGTCAACATACAAAGCTGTTCTTCCTCATTGCCCTTGCCCTCAGTTAAGGCTACCTCAACCTCTCATCAATTGCAATAGATTAGTCCCAAATCTTATGATTCTAAATTTTTTAGGCATTTTAATGTTTATTAGATTTTACTACAGGGCACAATTCAGCCACTTTTTTAATCTCGTGCAGTGCTTTTATTCCATTTTTTCAGATTTCCTTTTATTGGTTATTGTATTGTATTCATTACACACTGACGCAGCCTATACTAGTTTACTTGCTAGTTTTCATTAATGTTCCAAAAAGTATGCAAGTTTGAGAGCTTATAGATTGAAGGTAAATCCTACTTCTTAGCTTCAGCTAGGAAAAAAGATCATTTTCTGAAGAGGGAATGTTCCACAAAGTGACATTGTTTATTCACTCTTTGATTTATAATCCTTAATTATCATTAAGTCAATATGCAATAGGTGTCTCAGGTTTCTTTATTTTTCAAAGAGTTGACACATTATTTAGTTGCAAAAAGTGGTTCTTCCCTCATAGGAGAGTATTGCTGTTATTAAGCCTTATTACCTCTGGGAAATCCCATAAAGATAAATCCACTTGGATGTATTTGTTTTCCCAGTTCAGATCACGTGTCATTCCCTTGGTTATTATTTCTTTCTTTCTTAGTAGCGCTTGAGAAGATACATTAATATGAATGAGCTTCAAATAAAGAATTGTATTGTGAAGGGAATGACACGTGCTCTGAAATGGGAAAACATTATGCCGAATAGGATTTGGTCTATTGAAAATGAAAAAGGAAGTTGAAAATACAAGATTGACTGCTCATAATCATGGGATGTATATAGGAATTTGAATTATAGGATTTTTGCATCATTTTTATAGTGAATATTTACCTTGATGGATAGAAGTGACTGAAAACAAAGAAAACAGAATTGTAAATGAGCAAATGAAAAAAAAAAAAGCAAAATAAACCTTTAAAACAAAGGGAAAATAGAAATAAATGCAAACGTGAAAAAGCACCATTTTATTTCATCTTTATATAACTATTTACTATGAAGTACACTGTCTGACCTGTTGATCTATCCAATGAATGTTTCATTGATCGGCCTAACGTCATCAAACATTTGTAGGGATTATATGAAAAATAATACATTTTAATTCTTCTTCATCAAACATGATAAGATTCTGCAACTCGTACAGTCGATTGTATTTTCTCGTATAAATTGAATTTAAGGTTCAAATAGCATAAAAATTCACACGTTTATTTGGTTATTTAACAAAAACATTCAAAGTTGCAGACAGTTTTTTAATTTCAGCAGGTGACCACACACAAAATGAATCAAAATGACAATAATTTTAACTTCATTGGATATGGTACCGTTGGAAAGTGCAATTTAGGCATATTCTCAAGGGTGCAAAAGAAATGCGGGATTTGAAACTTGAACGCAAATATAATTTAACAAATTCGAATAAAACTACAAGTTACTTTGAAAAATAAAAAGGTGTTTAAAAATGAGTCTATAAACGGCCTAAAAGCCGAATGGCGTAGTAAATTTTAACGACCGGAATTGCGAGATTTTCTGCCTGTCTATCGCCAAAAATAACTTCGCCCTTTTAACCCTGTTAAGTTTTTCCCGCTACTAAAATATGACGTCAACGGATGCCATAACAAGACCATGATTTTCTACGTATTTCGTAACGTCTTATTCTGTTTCTTTTAAAATCTATTATTCACTTGAGATTTTCTTTCTTCTAGTATTTTTCCCCTTTCTCATCCTTTCACTTTCATCTTATTCTCATTTCCTGTAATGGACTTCATTTTAAGACGAATAAACGTCTTTAAAAAATCCTTTAGACATAAAAATTAGCTTAATCTCAATGATATTCGTAATGTCGTTCCTAATACGTTAATTTCTTGGGTTTCAAAACGCTTTCAGTAAATAAATTAATCGTCCCAACGAAGTGCAAAACTGTTTCTCTTGCATCCCCCTCTTGAGTAACTCCACGTGTGTTTCCTAACATGACCCGGTGACGTAATACCGGAAGTTATGATCAGCCAATCAGGTTTGGGAGATTTTGGTGGGCCCACGGTGTGGTGGCTGCGGTAGTATTTATAGCGCATGTTCAGTGGTGGTTCTTCCTCCCACTCGTGTATTCACGTCGTTTGAGCTTCAAGTTTAGAGAATTTCAAAGCGGTTTTTAGCCGAAAAACGACGCTAAAACCGCCAAAAAAAATCTAAAAAACACCACAAAAACACCCAAAAAAATCACAAAAAGGTTAAAACAGTCTTTGGGTTCCTCAAAGGCCGAAAAAAGAGAGCTTTTTGCAAAGAAAAACTAAGTTAATCAAAGACGAGTCAAGATGAATCCCTCTGCTGGTCCAAACTATCCAATGGCGTCTCTATACGTTGGAGATTTAGCTCCAGATGTGACTGAAGCTATGCTTTACGAGAAGTTCAGTACTGCTGGACCTGTTCTGTCTATTCGTGTTTGTCGTGATCTTGTAACAAGAAGATCTTTAGGCTATGCCTACGTTAACTTCCAACAGCCAGCACACGGTATGTCGAATCATGTCGCATCGAAAAATCACGATTCTGTCTTTCGTAATGACTAAAAAATTTCTAGAAGCTCGTTTTGTACTCTCTGAATGCTTCCTTAAGAATATATTGATCGTGTTTGTGTTATTTTTGTAGCGGAAAGAGCCTTAGATACGATGAATTTCGACCCAATTAAGGGAAGACCATGTCGTATCATGTGGCAACAACGAGATCCTTCCCTTCGTAAGTCAGGCGTTGGCAATATTTTTATCAAGAACTTGGACAAGAGTATTGATAACAAGTCCCTTTATGATACCTTCAGTGCCTTTGGTAATATTCTTTCCTGTAAGATTGCTGTCGATGATCTAGGAAACCCTAAAGGTTACGGGTTTGTGCACTTTGAGAAGGGTGAAGATGCTGACAGAGCCATTGAGAAGGTTGATGGCATGTTGCTCAACGACAAAAAAGTGTAAGTATAAAATATCCCCAAAACTGAAACTATTATTACTATTGGAAGGTGCTTAATTTATTTCCAGAGGAGTTTAGCAGCCTTAAATTTTTTAGTATAGCGTACATGTAGCCAAAAAGAACAGTCAAATACATTCAGATAAATTCCACAGAGTTTAAACTTAGTGGTCAAAATAAAAACACAAGGAGAGCATTACATCAGTAATATCACACTCTGTAGCTGGTAGATTTTGTCATTTGTCCTACAAGACAATGCAGTGTGTCGTGATGTTTTACAGTCATTTGAATCCACCATGTCCTACGTAGTTTAAGTCTAGATTAATTTTTGTATGAGTGGGGAACATAAGGTACTGACTTTATGGTACATACAGTGTGCAGTATGCAGTAAGACTGTAATGGTCTCCTTTAAGAATGGTTATTGTATCAGTGGGAAACATATGGTACTAACTTACAGCACGTACATGGTACGTTATTCAATAACACTGAAATTGCTTTCCATAAGAATGGTTATTGTACATGTGGGAAATATATGGTACTAATTACAGCACATGCAAGGGATGCTATGATAACATTTTAAACTTCATCTTTTTGCAGGTTTGTCGGCCGTTGGATGTCAAAAAAGGAACGTGCAGAAAAAATGGGCAATCAGCCAAAGAAATTCACTAATGTCTACCTGAAGAACTTTGGTGAGGATCTAACGGATGAGAAGCTTCGAGAGCTGTGTATGGATGCTGGCAAGATTATAAGCCTGAAGCTGATGACCGATGACCTTGGAAAGCCAAAGGGATTTGGTTTTATCAGCTTTGAGAGTCCTGAAGAAGCTGAAAAAGTATGTGATTCAAATTTATTTAAGTATTGCTTACAAAATATATAACACTTAATACATCATATATAGCTATTTCAATTAATGTTGTCACTGAAAAAAGCCTAAAGGCTTTTAACTATCTTTTGTTTACTAACAAACTTTGCTGTAGGCTATCTAAGAAATTAAGGAATATATGTCCAAGTTGTAGAATTTGCAACCATACAGTGAGTTTCTTATTGTAGTAATGTCATGGTGGAAAAAAATTCATGATTCCATTCTCAAAGCTTTAGGCTTTAAGCTTTTTTCAGCAACAACATTAATTGAATTAGCAATATATGAAACAAATCAAAAAAATATGTAATTACTACCATTTGCAAGCAACCATGAAGTGTGATGCGCCAAACTAGTTTTTATAAGTTACATCTCAGATGTTTAAGGCGAAGAACTGTCAAGTTTGACATGAGAAACTAATTAGTTAGCATGTGGAATGTACAAAGTTTATTAACTCTGTCTTATAAGTTTCAAGATAATGTGAAAAAAATACAATGGATTTAAAACCAATTACTGTATTTACTTTAAAATAATACTGTACTTCGTACAATATCTCTCAAAACTTGTAAAATAAAGCTTATAAACCTTGGAAATTCAATGTTATGTTGGAGACAACAAAAGTTTCACATGTCAAACTTGATAGTTATTAGTGTTAAACATTTGAGATATAACTAATAAAAACTATTTTGGGACATCACACTTCACAGTTGCTTGCAAATGGTAGTAACTTTATTTTGTAACAAATAGCAGATATCATTCAGGCAGAACTGTGAGCAACATGGCTCGATCTTTGTTTCATTGTGTGGTTCAAGCACAAGTGAATTAGTTAGTCAAGAACTAAATAGTTGATAACTAATAGGCCTTTCCCAAGATATGGCTGAGTGAGTCCAGTACTTGCCAAAGCCTCGATTTTAGTACATACCATCATGCACTGAGCTATGTATTAACTGATACAATGGACTTTGGAATGATTAAACAATAAAGAAGAGTTGTTGATTAAACAATGTATAATTTACATAATAACACAAGAAGAAATCGAGGTTACTGGACTCGCTCACCCATATCTTAGGAAAGGTCTATTACTATTACACTCTAAATAGTTAGTAATTGTTTCACAAATATATGGCATGCACTTTAAAATCATTTAGATAGAATCATTTAGATCTCCCTCATCCAATAGACCTTTCTCCCATGGTATCTATATTTAGCAAGGGTGGTGTAGTGGTAGCACATACACTTCTCGCCTCTGGTGTCTCCAGGTTTGATTTCTGGACTTGGCATTTCATGAGTAGAGTTCTCCCTGGGTCTCTTCCTTGATTTGAGAATTTTTCTCCTTGTTCTCTGGTTTTCCTCCCTCTGCAAAACCAACACACTAAATTCCAATTTGATTTGTGAGTTAGCCATGCCCTGACTTAGATCAGCCCAGAGGTTGTTTCAGGGTTCAATAAAATTGATGTTTGTTGTTTATTCCCATTAAACACTATATTCTCGCTCATCCAAACTCAATCTGAAGTTCTTGAATGCAAGGCTTGACTGACAAACATGTATTGTTTCTGTCAACATGGGTGCAACATGACAAAGGTCTAATATCATGGTCCATTTGGAGAAATCAGTTGTAATTAATTAACATTTTGATAAATTTCTTATGGTTAACAGGCTGTAGAAATATTGAATAACATGGACATCAATGGAAGAAGGTTGTATGCTGGACGAGCCAAGAAGAAAGCAGAGAGAGCCGCTGAGGTCAAGGCTGAGTTTGAAAAAAAGAGACAAGAGCGTATGAGCCGTTTCCAGGGTGTCAACCTGTACATCAAAAATCTTGATGACCCAATAGATGATGTGCAGTTAAGGGAAGAGTTTTCTGCCTATGGAACTATCACTAGTGCAAAGGTTATGAGAGATGACAAGCAAAACTCAAAAGGTATCAGTGCAGTAAATACTTACAATGCATAACACGTAACTTTTGACGCACAAGTTCCAAAGTTTGTTCAGAAGTTCAAGTTGTATTTTGGAAGTTCACAACAAACTTCATTGGTGAACTTCATACTTATTTCCTGTGGAAGTTCTATAATTCATTAAAATTAACTTCAAGATTTATACACTGATGAAGCTGCTCTACCAAAGAAGGGCTGTACTTTACCTAAGGATGGTGCAAAGGAGAAAAACAAGTAGAATTTACAAACAAGACTGAATATCTAACAAATTCTCGAACTTTGGCAATTAAGTTCAAAGTTTGCCAACGAAGTTTCGTTGTAAACTTCCAAAGTACAACATGAACTTTGGAACTTTGGAACTCACTCATCAAAAGTTATGTGAAATGCACTTTAATACTATGTAGGTACTACCAAATTCTATAGCGTCTACAGCCTGAAAAAACAAACCGCCTGCTTTTTATTTGGATGGATAAAAATGATCGTGTAAAATTGAATACTTTTATGCACATGAAATATGGCAGTAACATTCGGCATGTGAAGTCTACAGTCTATTATGTCAAAGTTATATTCTGCATTAAACTGCAGACTTCACATGCTTCAGGCTTCTCAGGCGTCAGACACTTGGGGGCTGTGTACATGAAACTGGAATAAGTTTCGTTCTAGAAAAATGAATTTCATTCCATGTTTACATAATAAAACTTGCCAGAATGAGTTCAGCTCCTATTCCATGGCATAGCCGAACACTGGTATTCTGCGGCAGTCTCTACAGGTAGCACTAGTTTTGTTCCAGAATGAAAACCTGAACAAACTCATTCTAGAACGAAATTTTGCTCTGGTATCATGTAAACAAACACAAAGAAATGTGGCACCAGGATGATCTTAAAATTCTATAACTTGTTCTGGTGAAACTTGTGTAAACGGCCCCTTAGGGAATTCGTTATTAAGGATATTGTGGCATTGCATCATGATGCAATAGCCCACGTCTGTGTTCTCAAATAAGATGCTTGAATGCTTCACATTCCTGCACCTTTTTCAAGAACTTGGAACTTTTTTCCATTATGAAAATTGGTGCATTGTGTCTTTATAAGATTTGAAATTAAATATTTATCTGGTTCACAGGTTTTGGTTTCGTGTGCTTTTCCTCCCCTGAAGAGGCTACCAAGGCTGTCACAGAAATGAATGGACGAATTCTCATTTCAAAGCCTTTGTATGTTGCTCTTGCTCAGCGCAAGGAGGAGCGTAAAGCACAACTGGCTGCACAACACATGCAGCGTATCTCAGGACTGCGTATGCACCAGGTATGTCCCAATTTTGTAGTTAACTGTACGTTTGTACCCCCTTCAGGCACCAGTGTCAAAAAGAACTCCACAAATAGTACTCCACATTAGTAGGGTGAAGTTTGAACTCAAAATTTTTAACACAGTAAAAATGCTACAAAGTACAAGATTTGTATGGGGAAAATGTGCTTGACGGCAAGAGCCAGCTGTCAAGCACATCTTACTATACAAAATCTCAGAAAACATTAATATATTAGGCTTTGTATTTTATTCCATTTCCATTTTGTCAAACATATTGAGCTGAAACATACCTTACTAATATTAAAAGTCTTGCCATTTCTGGGGTTCATTTTGAACACTGGTGCCTCGGTAGAGGTGTTCTGGTCATGTGACCTGTTAGTCCAAAAGGCTAATTGTGACAGTACATGCTTCAGTTTTCAAAAATTATAACTTTGTTACCTTAAAACTTCATTGAGATTCCAATAATCTTGGTTTACTTAATCCTTATTGGCATAGGCTGCTGGACAACCAGTTGGACAGGTTTTCCCACAAGCTGGAGGATTTTACATGCCTCAGATGCAACAGGTATTGATAGAAACTATTTGAACATCTAGATTATCACTGAACAGTTTAAATCTATAACACAATTCCCAAATTTGGCTTGTAAATGCAATTTTTTTAAGAGCTAAAATGAAAGATTTTCCCCAAATTTTATCCTTTTTTGTGGTATCGCCATTAATTTTTTGTATTAATATTTTTTTAAGGGTCAGCGTCCATTCTTTGGACCTCAGATGGCACAAGTACGGCCGCGGTGGAATATGCAACAACCACAACAAATGCGCCCTGGTGTACCAAACATGCCGACAGCAGGGCAAGTACCCAGGGCTCGTGGTGTGCGTCAAGTTGCACCAAGGGGAGTTGGCCCACAGGCTGGTGTCCCTCAAGGCATGCAAGGGGGGCCACGAGGCATGCCTAATGTGGCAATGTCCCAGCAGCCACCAAGAGTCCCTACTGGAGCCAGCCAGGTTAGATCAAACTATAAGTTTGCTCAGTCTGTACGTAATCAACCACAAACTGTCCCTGGAGATGCCCAACAAGGAATTCAAGTCCCAGTGAGTATTCAGTGTGTTTATACTACATTAAACATTTTGTAAAGGCAAGCAAGATATATTTCTTCTTGAGAAACTAGTTCTCTTCTCCCATTAAAATTACCATTTGATTTTTGTGTTTTTTCATTGTTAAGGGCCAAGAACCTCTTCTCCCCAGTGCTCTTGCACAGGCTCCACTCCAAGAACAGAAGCAGATGTTAGGCGAACGTCTGTTCCCTCTCATCCAAACCACCCATCCAGAACTGGCGGGTAAGATCACTGGCATGTTGTTAGAGATTGACAACACTGAGCTCTTACACATGTTGGAGTCTCGTGAAGCCCTGCAAGCCAAGGTCGAAGAAGCTGTTGGGGTGCTGAAGGCACATCATGCTAAGGACAGCATGGGTCAGGAAGCACAGAGTTGATACTAAAGATGTTTAGACCAAGCCAAGGGAAAATGGATGGGACTTTATTTATGTTACTGTTTTAGTTTTGCTTTAACCGGATGTGACATTTTGTTCAAGTTGAAATAAAGTTCTCTTTTCACTGATACAAGAATAGAGCTCTTTACCTTCGTTGTTTATTTACCCATTTCAGACCACGTGATGTCACTCTTGGGAAATAATTCTTTCTTATGTTAAGTTAACATTTGCATAATAAAAGAACAATTCCCAGGAGAATGCCATGTGGTCTGAAATGGGAAATTTGCATACGACGGTAAAGAGGTCTATTTTCTTCACTGCTTAATTCCAGAGGGTAAGTGTTAAAAGGGCGTTAAAGGGACATCTTTACTTGATTGCTCTGCTCTCCTCTCTCAGCATTATGTCTGGTCCACTATCCGGCTTCGTTTGGAAGTTGTATAGTCCTAAGTTAATCAAGTAACCAAAAAGATAAACATATCTCGGATTCCAGAATTTGCACTTCGGTTAAATAAATTTTCAGTCTCGGGGACCATTCATTTATTAGGGGGACCATTCATTTATTGGGGTGGGCTGGTGCAATTGGGGAGGGATTACCAATTTTTATCCAGGGGCTATAGAAATTTAGGCAAATATATTGTCATCGGACAGAACAAATTGTGCATCACACAAAAAGGGAGTCAGGATAAACCAAACCATTCTATCTTTCTGTTCACTTGTTCCAACCGTGACAGTGCACAAAACAAAAGCATTCCTACACATCAGACAATCAGCCAATGAAAACGTTTGGGTCAGGTCAGTCAAGCATAATATATGAAGTAAAACAAAAGATTGTGCACCGTCAAACCCGTACTCAACATACATGTTTGCTTCATTGACAGTCCCTTTGAAGTTTGCTGAGGTTCATAACCATTCCCTTCTATTAAAATTGTGCAGCGTAAGCAAAAGACCACACACTGCAAGTAAAATTGAAATGTAAGGAATATTTTCTCTACACGTGAGCCTCCTGAATGAACGATATTCGTTAACTTTCACATACTGTATGAAATCGTTTAGGTTTCAGCGGTTCTTGAAGAAATGTTCTGAGCTCCAATCTGTTTTGCAATTCAGGTTTTGTACCAGGTGGTTCAAAGAATTATTCATGAATGCTGCGGTGGAGTACCACGGGTAATAACAGACGAAAAATGCATAGAGTAGAAGCGTCAGAAAATAATAAATGTTTATCATGATCAGTGCTACTTCAGATGCGTCATCAAGAGGTTTGTAACACACCGTAACTAGGTCCCAACTGCCAATAGTAGAAATCACATCAATAGTAACCGAAAATATCAGAACAGCGTACCCAAAAGTGTTGACCAAAAACCATTTCTTGAAGGTAGAAAACGTAGTTTCAACCGTACAACACAGCTCTTGATGAAGTTCAATGTAGTCATTAAGAGAATTACCTGATCGGGCGAGGATCATTCTATCATAACACTGGTCAACAAGGGCTGCAAGTGCTTTCATCACCTCGCCAAAAACCAAACAGCTCACTACAGCTTGCCATGTTACGACTGAGTCTAACAACTGCCACACGATGGAATATGAAGGACAAAACCGTCTTTGTTCTCCAAAAATATCCCAACTTTTGCCGTACCTGTAGCCACTTGGAGGAATTGGAAAACATTTTCTTACCAGCATTGAGGTTACTATCATAGTTATAGATACCAATAGGATTAAGTTTGATGATTTACTTTTCGTTGCGAGCGTGAAAACTCTACGAAGTGGTAGGGCTTTTGGTTGTTTACGTAAGCGTCGAATACAGTAAACCATCGTCAAATAAGAAGGAACTTCAACAATTAGTATCGCCATGGGAAATAGATCGCCTCTCGGACCACATTGAGTACTACCGTCACCAAGATCAAAACAACATTCCCTTTTACTTATACCAATAAAAAATTCAGCAGGAAAACCTAGAATAGCAATTGGTATCACAAGAACAAGTGACCAACATCCAAGCTCCCACAATCCAAACCCAATGGCTGTGTACTTCAGCAGTTTGTTAGACTTGAAGAACTGTGCCATTCTTTGTAGAGCATTGTTGCCACCATTTCCACGTTCGTTTCGTCTAAATGTTTGAATACCCTGTTCTGTTGCTGGACTCAATGACACTTCCTGTTTTTGTCCAGGTTGGACTTCGTTTGACGCTGTTCTTATCCACGATGAAGTTTCACAACCATCTTCGTGAGTGAACGTGTTATAGTTCTCTTGCTGTATAGAACGAGTTAGTAAGGGTTCATGCGATTCTCCTGAGTTACTTTCCATCTTAAGGGACTTTTATTCCTAATTCATGTACGGAAGGTTGTCTTGTCTTGAAGTGAAAGTAAGTCGTATCACATGATACTAACCGGTGTTCCAAACAAGTCTGGCTTGTTTGACCTTTATAGTTAAGAAATATTTTGATTGGAAAAATCTTTCTTTTGATGATCTAGCGCAGTCATGCAAGTTTAGTCTTTTGTGACACAAAACGGTTGCCAGGGAGACTAAGTCAGGTTAGAAAAAGTATTTCTTAGCTTTTATCATATTAGTTTTACGTGGAGCCCTCAAAAAAGACAACTACTTATGAACGTCCTTTTCCTCAGTCTGGAGAATGTCGTGCTCATATCTACATATTTACATATTTACATCTTATTTCAAATTTTAATCATCGCAAAGCTGTTACAAGGCTTAGAATTTCAGCACACAATTTACCGG
>WUAP02143223.1:0-11901 GCA_015163945.2 Stichodactyla helianthus | reverse complement strand
TGCAAACCAACACTTTAAACTGTAAAAGTACCATTTTATGCTAATTAGCTGCCTGACCCAGGCCTTAACATGCTTGAGTAGCCGGCCCCTAGACTATTTCACGGCTAAACGGCCTTGGACTACTATACAATCCACGATGATTAAAAAAGGATTAAAAGTCTACCTGAGAAATAGGACCCTATTTCCAAAAGCAAAAGGATTGATGAAGAAAAAGCAATCCGTTTCTTCCTAGGTGATAAACATCTCACACTTTAACATCCGTAATTTTTCCTCTCTCCCACAGTTCCGGCTCCAACACAAACAACTACAGTGATGTCAGTAGTTTCAACGAAAGCCACAGCAATTAATACAGTAGCCAGTACGAATCCTTCCTCTCGTGTTACAAGTCCCAATCTTTTGAGACAGCTGGCAATATTTTTATTACCAATTATTTTATCAAGTTAATAATTTCCAGCACTCATAACCGTTTTCGCTGGTGTGTGACCCTGACAACACCTCGGGAAGATGAAATATGTAGCTGTTCAGAGTGTAGTCAGTCATGTATCATAACAGTTTATTTAGTATTACATGTTTGACAAATCACAAAAGATAGCTAATTCGAATAACGGCCGTCTCAACTACAGTAATGTGGTTATACTTCGTCAAAACACCTCCACACGCGAGATATGACTTCCATTAAGGTTAATTAATTAGCGTTAGTGCGTTCTGGTCTAAGTTGGGTTGTATAAGACTTCTGATTTGCAACTCGTTTATTGAAATCAGGAAGAGGCGGGATTTCAAGCGAAGACTTGGAACCAAATCATACCGCATGGAATTGTGGACTGATTTGGGGATCCGAAAAGAAATGATGACTCCACCCTCAATCCCACAATCCTTTGCGGCATGAGTTTGTTCCCAGTCTACCTTTGGTTGAATTTGATACTTCCCACTATACATTTAAAATAAGTTCGTTTTTAGAAAATATTATAAATGACGAAACTGCTGAGGAATAATGCATCTACCTTATGAAAGTAAACGGAATTGAAGGCCACAATCTGATAGGGGACTGAAGAGTGGGAGGTGTTTGTTTTCAATTTAAATTACGAAGGAGGGGAGGGCCGGGTTTGTCAGGGTTTGGGCTGAAATTTGGACCAACTTACTAAAGCCCGGAGTTTTGACAAAAAACTTAGCTACGAACAAGGAATATGGTAGTTTTTAAATAAGTCAATGCAATTTGCAGGCTTTTGGTATATTTCTAATGGAACGTCGCATATAGTATTGTATAAACAATTTCATACACAGTTTTAATATTTTAGACACAAAAGACACAGAATAAAGTGTAATTCCTTATACTAATGTTTACATGGTATTTTTTCAAATAAATTGGTAATGATAAAGGATTTATAAACCCGTTTATTTCCATAGCAACACAATGCAGTTGAGGTCTACTGCTACCTTAACATTTAAGGTCGCCCCAGATCTCGCTCGCTTTACACGTGCGTCGCACGGCAACAGAGAAAATGGCGGCGAACTTGAGTTGAGTTGTGAGTCACTCTCGCAAAAATATTAAAAATGCAAGCAAAATAACGCGAAATTTGGTCATTTATGTGAAATAATTGTAAAACTGAATGCCATGTTGAAGCTTTTCGTTGCATACTCGTTTATTTTTGATGAAAATGCTCTTTTTATTGTCGAAAAAAGTTTTTAAAAATTCCTTGAAACTCAGCTGTTGGTAAAGGTGAGCGTTTTTGCTTTGAATTTTGTTTGTTTTGTTTTTGTTTCTCTAATTCCTTGAAATTGCCCTACAAATATTTCATATTTGTGTTTTTAAAGCTCTTTTGATTAAAAATGTATTCAAACGTCGCAATATTTCAAAATGGTGTTGAATAAGTTAAATCTTGTCCCTCTGTTTATTTGGTGAAACTTTTGACTGAATCTTGCATTGTGTGCAATGACTTTACAAGACAAGTTTCATGTTGTACGTTGCTGTTGTTTTACATTTCTGTTGAGTTTGCTATGTTGTTGTTGCTATTGTTGTACATATTGCCACTGTTGTTGCTATTGTATTTAAGATTTCATTGTATCTACTGTTGTTATTGCTATTACATATAGTTACTGCATTGTTGGTAGCTATTTTCAATTTCAAATGATTTATAAGCTTTAAAGTCTTTCAATGTCGAATATTTGCCTTGTTTTAGGAAATGGGTTGTGGAACTAGTAAATCATCTAACACTGTAACCCCAGCTACCCAAACTTCACAGACAGGTAAATATTGACTAGTCATTTGTATACAGTTTACTGGTAATGTAGTCATTTATATATAAATTATGGAAACTCAGAATTTTTTTTTCCAGTATTATGAATTTCCAGAAAATACTGAGATCCCAGTTTAAGGATTATTTTGCTTGCTGCAAAGATCCAATTGTTGCATGAGTTTATTGTAAAATGCTTAATTGCAGTTATATAAACCTGATAAAATGTGTTTTTGTAGGGTTTTATCTTAAAAATATATTACATTCCTATTTATTGTTTGAATTCAGATTTTCTTTTGATAAGACTCTGTACCACAGTATTGCCAATTTGTGACTTATACAACTGTGCACACATTTCAATCCTTTTTTCGTCCAGTTTTCCTTTATTTCCATTTGTTTCTTTCCATTGCTTCTCTAACAACTTCTACATTCAGCAGTTCAGTTATTGAAATGGAATTTAGGGTTTTATTATATGTTTTGCTTTGAACCTATAACAATTTTGACAATGTAATGAATTCCCCAAGTCATTATTTTAATTCCTTTCAACCCTGATTACCTTAGTTTGTGAACATGGGCTATGCATTCTGGGGGTCACAGTCATGCTTTCACCTCAATATTTACAACTGTCAAAACACTGGCTTATTTACTAAAAGTGGTGTTTTTCATATTTGTTATAAGGAACTTGATTTTTTGAAATACCAATAGTTTTTCAATACCTGAAGTATTTTTGCAGTGAAGTGAAAAGAAAGAATGAACAAATGAATGAATGAATTAAAAATACAGCCAGTTATTTTGCCTTAATCATTAATTAACAAGAAAGAAAGAAAGAAAGAAAGCGAGAAAGAAAGAAAGGAGTGCTAAAAAAGTAACATCTAGTTTAATAAATTTTGTACATGTTAATGGAAAGTTTCATCTACTGATAGGCAAATATGAGAAAGTGGATGGGAAGGTTAGCCAGAAAGATGTAGACAGCCATACAGCCAGGAAAATAGCAGGCAGAACACAGGATACCTCAGATAGTGTAGACAAAGGAAGAACCCAGCTATCCATTGTTGATCATGTGCCCACTATTTCTTTATCAAGTAAAGAATTACCTCTTGCAAAAGCTGTGGAGTCATCTAGTGAATCATATCTTGAAGACTCGGACAGTGGTGGAAAGGAAGTTAGCTCTGAAGAGCACAACTCAGAAACAAAGGGAATGCAGTACCTTAGCGAAAAGACTGAAAAAGTTTTCATAACACAAGATGGAAGTATTAATGGAGATTCTTGTTTAGAATCAGCACCTTTGTCTAAAGAAGTGTTACCACTCAATAAAAAAGATAAATCTTATTCCAGAGTCATGGAGCTTGAAGATTCAAGTGTTATTAAACCTGGAAATGTTGAGGAGAAAAAAGATGATATTCCAGAAGTCTCAGAATCTGCAGACTTGGATACCATCCCAGCTGGAAATGGCAATGACAGGCAAAAAGACGTAATTCCTCAGGATCAAATGCAGCTCCAAGATTCAAATGCTGTTCCATCTGAAATTGATAACAGCGCAGAGAAAGATATTTCACAAAAAACTTCAGAGCCTGGATTTGCAGGGAGTTTGGATTTTATAGGAGCACCACAAGTTCAGACTGCTGTTGAATGCAAGGAAGGTACAAGGCAAGACAAAGAAGAGGGTGTTAGTGTTGTACCGTCAATTCATGCTGATGACCAGAGAAAGATTTCAAGGGAGGATGCGAAGGAGTCGCTGCATGGAGGTGCCACGCCCACATCTTGTCACATATTATCTCAAACCATAGAAAGTTCAGAAAGCCTTGGAAAGCACTTAGTAGAAAAGAAATCTTCTTGCTTACCAGATAAAGAGGAGGGTAGATCGCTGAGTGCTGATTTTGAACAAGTTGTTATTGAGAAAGACATGGTCTGTGAGTCAGTCAGTGATGCTTGTATTGACGGAAGGGATCTTTATGACAAAATGGTTGCTATAGAGATCACTAGTGACTTAACAGTTGGTAAGGCAACTGACAAAAGCAAAGAATGTGTATGTTTTGAAGGTGCTATGGATACAACGGAAAAACCCATTTGTGAGTGTAATGCTACTGAAATAGACAAATCTAGCACTGCTATGACAACAAATCTTGACGAGAGCAAAGTCATTACAATACGAATCGAAGTCAATGATGAATTTGAACCTGAATTAGCAACAACACATTCAAGGAAAAATATTAAGGAGGCAGTAAGCAATGGTTGTCATGGAAGCCATAGTCATTCCAAGATGGGTGAGACAGGTGAATGTGATGGCACTGTGCCTGAAATTCAAATCCAACTCGAAGCTCAGAGCAAAAAATCTTCAAGTCTGTTGGCTCCAGACACAAGTGAAACTGCAGCTTCAGCACCAAGCCTCAATGATATTCTTGGTAGCACAGGATCTTTTGGTAGGTCACCATCTTGGAATGCCGAGAGACAGTCAAAGATGGAGAAACTCATGAATGAAGAGCTCGATGTGCATCCTTCCTTGAGGGATGTCTCGCCTGCCTTGGGCTTTGCTCGGAGTATACAGGCTGCTTGTTTAGCAGGAGTAGATGAAGAAGGAGAAGAACTAGAAAAAACAGGAGAAAAAGATGGCAAAGAAAGTACAAAAGGTTGCTGCAGCTAAGCAGAAAATTATTCACTGGCAGCCATGTTGTGTGGACGGCATGTCTTTCCATCTTTCAATTAAAGTCAGATTCCCTTTATCACAATTTCTCACATGTTTTTGCACGTAGCAGTAAGATCCTATTTGAAACAACATTTTTGTTTTTAAATTTTATTTCTGTATTCTTGATTCACTAATTACTACTGCTAAAACAAATCGATTTCCACATTTTTGAAATACCATACGATAGCTACTTTGGATAACGTAAAGAATCTTGGATGCATTGTTGAATATCCAAATATTGTTAATGACTAATAAAACTAAGTCTATTCCATAAAGATGTTGTGTTATATTTTGTTATTAAATCTTGCCATCCAACACAGCTGCCAGATATTGTATTTTCATTAAATAGCTTAAAGGAGAAGGTGGAGTAGTTAGTTAGTTTTGTGCAGTCATGTCATGATTTTGGTTTTTGCCTTCTATGACTTAAGATCACCATAACCACAACACTATGATGCTTGGGCCTTTGAATATTAGGATTGACCACTTTTCAGTACAGCTGAGTTCCCTTGTCAAACACAATGTATCCAGTCTAGGCTGCAAGGTAGTTTCAAAAGATTATTCAAACTTGTATCTGTTACTTTAAACTCTATGTTATGTGTTTGGTCAGTGAACGTACAGGTGTAATGGAATGTTGTCAAAACAACTGCAGAAGCATTGACCTGGTCACCATTATTACTGGGCTCCCTCTGTGTCTCCTTCATGAAATTAAACTTTCTTGATAGTTTTAGAGCAAATGGCTTCAAGGAGCCAATTAAAAATTGAGGCATTTTGTTTGAATGTAAGATATTAATTGGTTAATAGAAGAAAAGCCTTTCAAGCTGAATGTGTTTTGTACCTTACTTTATATGCATGTATAAGGGAAGTCTTTATATGAATACAAAAACATGATTCAGCATTGTTACTATTGCTTGCTGGGCCATTTATGAGACAAAGCACAGTGCTGTCACAGCTTGGTTCACAGTACAGCACAAAATTCACTTAGTCATGAAAGCTGCTTTATATTTTGTGACTGTAATTAATTTAATTAATTTCTTCATTTTAGTTGCCATTTTAAAAGCAGACAATCTGCAAGATTCAGAGAAAAATAAACCCACGAATATAACTGATGATGCTGGAAAAGAATTGGATGGTGGTTCCAGGTTTTTTTCACATGAACAGACTGCATCAAGAACTGAAATATCTCAAGGAGAAAATAATGAAAATGAGGAAACTCTAGATGATGCTTTACCGAATAATGTTGTTGCTATAGCAACCAAGGCATCAAGTGACACTAAAACTCAAGTAAATGCTAAAGATGAAAATGTGGAAGCCAGCTTAGATGAACCTTTACCAAATAATGATGTTGCTATAGCAACCAACATGAACAGAAGTGTGGAGAGTCATGTGTCTAAGAGCACAGAAAGTCATGTGATAGGTGACGATAAAACTACTGGTGGTAAAAGTGGGAGCCACATAATTGAAAACAAAATGGAATCTGAGAATTGCATGGATGCAAGCATTAGTGAAAATATAGGTAATAAAGGTGTTGAAGAAAAAACAAATATTCACTCTCTGAGTGAAAATGAAAATATTTTGAATGATAATTTAGTCGATCCTGATTGCCCAGCGAAATCAGCCAATGTGGTTACTAGTAGCAACCATCATGTGACTTCTGAAGATTTGCCATCAGATGATGTAACTAATGACAACAATGATCTCGCACTTGAGAATATGCCTTCAAATGATGTTGATGACGGCAGTCATGCAGTTAGTAAAGATCCAACATTAAACAGTGGGGTTGCCAATGGCAACAGTCATATGACTAAAGATTCACCCTCCATTCCAAATGATCAACCTGATCTTGAATCCCAGAGGAAGCTGGTTACTGCTTTACGATTTGCTTGCAAGGCATTACCATGGCAACATATTTGTGACCAGGCCTCCTCTGGTGTGACATCGCTAAATCTTTCCCGCACCTTGAGATCTTTGGAGTACAGCACTGAGGATCTTGTTCAGAGTTTAAGAAATCTTAAAGAGCTGGATATATCAAACAATGTTCTTGGCCCTCAAGGGTTCAGGGTGGTGTGTTTGGGTGTGGCAGTAAATAAAACACTGACATCATTGAATATGGCAAATAACTCATCTGACACAG
This sequence comes from Stichodactyla helianthus, assembly GCA_015163945.2. NCBI lineage: Eukaryota > Metazoa > Cnidaria > Anthozoa > Actiniaria > Stichodactylidae > Stichodactyla > Stichodactyla helianthus. The sequence continues at coordinate 4,856 of WUAP02143223.1, read as the reverse complement.
AATCATCGGTGAGTATAGATATTTTTCAAAAATGGCACTTGGGTCACATGGAAGCAAGGCTGGTAATTATTTGTAAATAAATCTGAAACCCAAATGGCCAGTAACGGCCAAAAGACAGAAACCATGAGAAATTTAATGTTTTTCTTTGACGTTAACCAGGTGAGGTTTCTCTGAAAAGCAGTTTGGGTTTCAGATTTATTTACAAATATTACCAGCCTTGCTTCCATGTGACCTCAGTACCATTTTTGAAAAACGTCTGTTGTATTAAAATATTTCAAATATAAAAGTAGTCAGCAATTTGTGTATAGTATTCTGGATAGAAATTTTAAAAATCCCCAGGCATATTTTGTTATTAAACAATAGCAGTGTTTGTGAATCAGTGTAGACTGAGACTTGTAGAAACATGGTGCATTGTGGTCTAGCTTGGGTACAAATATCTATTGTTCATCATGCCTTATATGGTATTGTTTTGTACTGAAGTTACACTACAATGCACCCTGTTTGTATATCTCTGCAGAAAAAGGGTTTGCCTACAGTGATGTGATAATGAGATTCATTCAGCTGATTGATACAGAGGCAATAGAATACTCTCTGGTTGATATCACTTGACTGGCGGTGTTTGCTTGTCATTGTAGATTGTCTGACAAGTCTTGTTTAATCCATAGAAAGCCTTGGGTCACATGCTTTCCAGGAACACCAGCCTGGAATACCTTGATGTATCTGGTAATGACCTTGGCAAGGACTACTTTTCTCGTTGTGTTGGACCAGCTTTACAAATTAATAAGTCACTCAAGACATTGAAATGTGCAAGCTGTGGGGCCAATGACATGTCAGCCATCTTGGAGGCTTTGAGTGGTAACCATGGCAACAGAATATTGGAGGAATTGGATGTTAGTAATAATCAGCTGGGAGAGAAATTTGGGAAAGGCCTTGAAGATGTACTCAAGGTAAGGGAGTCCTGAGAAATAAAGAGAGATGGAAATGAAAGAAAAGGATGGGAATTTTTCTTTCCTTTTTCTTTTTCATTCCATTCTTTTCTTATATCATTTCCTTTCTTGTCTTTTTTATCAATCATATCCCTTTCTTAGAATTTTCTTTTCTCTTGCATCATTGCCCTCCTTCTTTCCCTTTTTTATTTCTATTCTCATTAAGTTTTCATTTTAATTCAAAGATCTCAAAACTTACATTCACCTCATACGATTTTGATCTCTTATTTTCTCTTAGGAAACCCAACATGGAGTAAAATGTAATCTTTAGTTATGCAAAAATATTGTACTAAATATTTTTTCCCCTTGGATGCAGATTCCAGACTGTAGTTTAAAGTACTTAGATGTTCATGCCACTAATCTTGGAGTGGGTGGTATGACGTATTTTCTCAATGGAATACAGAATAATAAAAGCTTGGTTAGACTGAATGCCAGTGGACACAATGTTAGTTCTTAAGAGAAATTTGATTTTGTATTTAAAAGTATAGTTGAGATATATAATAATTATCACAAACAAAGAGATTTAAACATTCTGATTGCCTAGGAGTGCTCGATGTGGATAGCCACAGAGTGGAATACAGAAAAATTGCTAAGCTTGGAAGTCCTTAGTGATTCTGAGTTTCATGCATATTGTGATCATCAGATATGATGATTGCAATATGCATGAAACTCAGAGTCACTAAGGACTTCCAAGCTTAGCAATTCTTCTGTCTTCATAATTATCATATTAAATGTTTTGTTCTGAACATTATCATGCATCATCATCATCTTGTATCATCACTGTCATCATCATCAGTGGTATCGCTGTCATCATCAGTGCCATCATCACCACCACCATCATCATCACCACCACCACCATCACCATCACCATCACCACCATCACCACCACCACCACCACCACCACCACCACCACCACCATCACCATCACCACCATCACCATCAGCATCATCATCACCACCACCATCACCATCATCACCACCACCACCACCACCATCATCACCATCATCATCACCATCACCACCATCACCATCATCACCACCACCATCACCACCACCACCACCACCATCACCACCACCACCACCATCATCACCATTATCATCACCATTATCATCACCATCACCATCATCATGACCATCATGACCATCATCATGACCATCATCACCACCATCATCACCATTATCATCACCATCATTATCTACAGTATATTACTTCTTGTTCTATTAATATGCTATTTCCTTCTCCAGGTTCATAGTCTGTCTTTCATAATGGACTTCATCTACTCATGTGCCACTCATCCAGTACTCCAAGATCTGTCAATCAACAACTCCAAACCAACAGAAATGAATGAATGGGACAAGAAAGGTACTGTATGCTAACACACATTGGAACTGATATTTTACCAAATCCATGTAAACCATTCAAGGGACAACGCCCCTCCCCCTCCCCCCGGGGGTAAAAGAACTCCACCTAAGTGCTACTCTACTTAAATGGTCAACAGCCATGCGTTGAGAGTATTTCTTCATTTTCTTAAATTTTCTTTTGCTACAGCAATTACAAAATCTTCGAAGCCATCGTCCTCTAATTTGACAAGTCTTAGCATTGCAGCCTGTTCTCTGAACGATGTTCTCTTAGCGTCTCTCGCTGACGAGATAAAAGGACTGCTGTCTAAACTTGCTGTGATAAATCTGTCAGGAAATACCGATATCACAGGAGAGAGTTTGTGCTCAGTTTCCACTATGATAACAACAGGTTTGTGAGACACCGCGGAAATACGTTTGTGATCTTTTTTTGACATAAAAAAATTGCGGGCATTGTTTTGTTGTTGTTGTTGTTATTTTCGCTCGTGTCTGTGGTTTTGATTGTTATAGTGTGGACGGACGAAAACACTAGTGTGGACGCAAAGCTTTGGATGCGTTTTCGGTGAGACGAAAACGGTGCCTCTCGAAAACGCATTAGTGTGGATGCGGTCCAAGAATGTTAATGTTATTCTATATTTCTTTTCAGGAGATAACAAGCAAACGAACGTTCTACAATCTCTTGATTTCGCCCTCAACAACGCAGAAACAATTCCAGATGTCCTGTGCGCAGCTCCTTCTCTATCGAGTCTTAAACATTTGAGTCTTAGGAGAGCAAGAATATCGCCTGTAAAACTGACGGAACTACGTCAATGTCTCTTCGAGAACTCAACGGGAAGTGACGTCAGCATTACGTCACTTAATCTCGATTCGATCAAACTCTCAGGGACCAATGCCTTGCAAAGCATGTTGGGATTGTCCGACAATTTTGTTCCCACGATGGCTTGCGCGCTCACTTCGGTTTCTTTGAGCTGTTGCAGCTTAAACGATAGAGACGTCAAGCCTTTGTTTGTAGGAATTGCAAAAGGACTGAGTCTAGTTCATGCTACCTTATCAAGCAATCGTCTGACGGATACGAGTATTGATTGGTTGGTTGATGCAATGGATGAACCATGCTCATTATGCCATCTGGATCTTGCCAATAATAAGGTAATCCTTCATTATTAGATGATGTCATTTCCGGTCACGTGTGGAATTTGGATAACACATGACGGGCAGTGTTTGCCTGTCATTGTAGTCTGATAACTAGAGTACCTCTATTTAAATGTATTTCTAGATTCGCTCTCCTGGTGCTGAGAAGTTGGCTTCTGCCATAGCAAAGGAAAAGCTGACCCACCTATCAACATTGTTGCTTGGCAACAACAATGTGGGATCCTCTGGTATTTTAGCATTGGTATCACAAGTAGCTCCCCACGGTACCCTACACAGTCTAAATTTTAAGGATCAACATCAACCCGTGGGAGAGGATGACATGGATGAGATTTTGAAAACGCTCGCTGGGACCTGTGGTAAGTTGATCACTGTGTCTCGCTACGAAGGAAAAAAAAATTAGTGGTAAGAATTTCTAGTTACTGATGTAACGGTTTTTGTTTGTTCGTTTGTTTGTTTGTTGTTGTTGGTTTTTTCTTTTTCTTTTTTTTTTTGACACTAAGAAAAACTGGTATCGAACCCATAACATGGAATCGTGAGACTTAATTGTAAAAGCTAATAACCCACTTCCGAATTCTCGAAAAAGATGCATGCTTGAAGTCGAAGCTTCGTGTGAAATCATGCTTGGTGGTTTCGAAACGACTGAAAGTTCTCTAGCTTTTTCTGCTTTTAAAAAGCATTATTTTTTTTCCATCCACCTTTCTTCGAGAACTCGGAAGTGGGGGTATTGAAATAGCCCCACAAGTAATTCAAAAAACCCCATAATGCCATGCGGTTCGAATTGCGTTCTGATTAGCTGTTATCCGTTAAATACTTCAATTACCTCTTTACAGGTATCCCACTAGATAACAACTCCGTCACTGCATCCGAAGCGTACTTGGAATTCTCGCCCCAAACCTCTATCAACTTAACAGGGCTTGGAGGAGAGACTGGTAACTACGCGCCCTTATTAGACAGCATCGCTATCCAAACGGATTACTCCAAAAAGCATAAAAGGAGTTTGAATTTTCAAGATGCTCTCGGCTTATGTGCAGTGCTGGCCAACACTTGCAACAGTAGTGAGCCAATGTTGAGTAAAGAGGACTGGGACTTGGTGATAAGTGCAGATAAGGACGCGCCGGCCTGGTTACAGGTTTGGATTGTTTCAGTGGGGGGTGGGGTAGGGAGAAGGAGGTAGTGTGGGTGAACAATCTACTTGCACAACATCTTGGGTCCTAAAAAACCGTGTTGTTAGTGAAGTCACTTAAAGGCTGTCTACAGGCGTTCTGGGGTGGGAGGGGTGGGAAGGAGGAAATTTCTCTCCCCTCCCTCCACCCCCCCCCCCCCCCCCCCCCCCCCGCGGGCCCCCCGCGCGCCCGGGGCGGCC